>PVKB01004967.1:0-116478 GCA_004027205.1 Ctenodactylus gundi | reverse complement strand
AGAGAGAGAGAGAGAGAGAGAATGGATATTAACAAGGGCAGTTACTCCAGTATATACTTTTTCTAGTTGACAAAGTGTCTTGAACCTCTTGTTCCCATCTGTGGTATAAGGATCTGTGTCTAAAGCTCAAAAAGAAAAAGAAAAACATGACATTTGAATGAACTTATACTGAAATTCTTATTTTGCTTCAATTTATTGTTATTAATTTTTCTTAAATTTTTATATCTCTTATCTTGAGTAATTTTTACTAGGGAAAAAGTTTTTTTTTTTTTTTTTTTTTTTTTTTTAGTTCTCACTTGAACTATTAGTGGTACGATGTAGTTTGTTAATGTTCAAAGACTTGCTAACAGCCTACTAATACCGATTTTTATCCATGAGTTCCATGTTTTTCTCTTTGTATATGGAATTATGTGCAAGCTGAAAGTTAGAATTTAGTGTAGTTTGCTACCTTTTAACAACAATTTTGTAGCTACAAAACAGATTGACATTGTTTAATGAAATCAGTTATTCTTCATTGCTTTCCTAACAGAATTCCTGCGTGGTTACTCTACTCAAATCACATATTTAACTTGTGTTTTGAAAAACAGGAGATGTCAATGATGCAGTGCATCTATTGGGCATGTTTTTCAGTACTTTGTCTTTGAATTTTCTTGTCTTCTTTTCAGAATGCTAATCCAAACGACTATATATATAATATATATTTAATCCTTACTGCATAGCACGTATTTCACAAAGTTTTTCCCAGATGAATTAGAAAGTGAGCTGCCTTTACATTATTTCATACTATTAATATTGAAGCTATAAACTTATAAAAATAAGTATGGTTTTATTTGTATGTATAATTCCAACGGGCTATGTAGCCCTTGGGGCACAGTTTTCTGGGTGAATATTTATCAAGTGACTCTCTACTTCTGCTTTTTAATCTCCACGGTAGCGTAGCACTTTGCATTTATATGTCATATTTCCATGGAGAACTTCAGAATTTTCCTGTGATTGGTTCGAGAGACTTGCAGCTGCCCCTGGGAGCACCTTAATTACTAAATCATACATGACTTAATGTAAACCCTCCTATATCTGATCCTCAGACAACTTTAAAGGCATTTCAGTAAAGAATACAGCTACTTAAAAATGCATTATTTGAATCTTGGGATATGTAGCTTTAATTAAATGGATTGAAAATAAACAAAGCTTGATATTATTCATTAGGTAATTAAGTTTGCCACATTCTTTGTAGAAAGATGCTAAAAGGCTTTTATCTAAAAGTAGTTTGGGGATACTCACTGGGTAGTTACTCATTTTCTTTGCCAATCAACAGGATTTTGAAAATTCTTTATGGGTCTACCTTTACTTCATTTCACATCAGTCTTTTTAAAATTCTCCAAACGCAATCATAGATTTTAATTATGAAAGAGGGCTTTGGAGACTCATGAGTGCAGTGACTCATGCTATCTGGGAGTACAGTGACTCACACTACCTGTCTTTATAGGTCAACATTACAAAAGTGGATTTCATCAAGATTTTCCAATTTTTTTTAAAGGCTGGATGCTGCATCTTTTGAGTTTCATGAAAACCTATACTTAGCAATCTAGTCAGCAAAAAGCTTTGCATATGATAAGCTTGATGTACTAATCAGATAGGAAAAATACCATGCACAGCTAAAAGGGTGTCTGGCAAAAAACTGCAAAGCAGATTCTCAAATATTGCTAAAAGAATATTAATAAACCTTAGAAATAGAGTGTCAGCTGAGGTTGTCACCTCCATCTGAATGTGAATTTATGAAAGCTCATTTACAGAACATTCTCTCTAGCAGTCCATTGCAATCCCTACCGTGGTACTCTGCAGCCTTCGAAATCTAGAGCTCCTATAGAGATTCCACAGTTTTTTGTGTTTCTCTTAGCGTTGTGCCAAGAGCAAATTTTTGAAATTATGCACATCAAAACTTCTCATCTGAATGTTTAATTTAAAAGAGTAAGGCTATTTTTGTTTGGAAATGAAACATCAACTCAATAAACTTGCTTACACCAATATATTTTTAAATAGTTATTAATCCCAATGTTAAGGTTTGTAGCTAATGTATTTACTTTTCAAAGGGATTGATTTCTGAACAAAGTATTATAAAATGTTTCCAGATTTTTTATGAAACAATATTATTTTATCCACATGCAAGTAAAATTATGTTTCCTTTATTGTATAAATGTTTCAGAGGTTAGAGGTCAGTAACCATCGCTCTCCAACTTACATGTATTTTTTGAGATGACCTTGGGGCAATTTTGAGGAATTCTAAGCTTTTTGGACATCAGATTGCAAGCCATTTCCTTAGTGCAATCTAGTGACTCCTGTGAGGGAATTTAGGATTAAGAATGGAGATACATTATTTTTCAATATACACTGAACACATGACATGGCTATAATATTGAATATGAAGAACATATATGTAATTTATCTCATAAAGGGACTGAACCTACACGCAGATGTTTTTGAAATGCTTTTATTGTTTAAGTCATCACAAGTGTTAATAAGATTTTACAGAATTAAACTTTGGTCAAATTAAGCAATAGAGTGCTTATTCTCATATCTTGATGAGCAAAAAGGTGACCTAATTTTTCCTTTCCACTGTCTCGCAGTGTCTGTTGCATTACTGTAATCCTTACCAAGAAGGGCTGATTAAACACTCAAAAATAATTTTGTTTAACTTCATGATTCACTTATCACTTAGAATCTAAAAAAATGAAAAATTATAAAAGGAAATAGAAGATACAATAAAACCAGAGGTTAGGCTGAGAAAAGCCATTGTCATTTCAGAAGGCTCAGCTCAAACGTTTCTCTACCTAAGACTAACGCAGCAATCAGATGCTATACACTGATTGAAATCAACATAATGATTTTTAAAAAGGCATACATTAAGGGGAAAATACAATACTGCAAAGTCAATCTGCTTATTATTGAAAGTGTTAAAATTGTCCCTCTATCACAAAGATTGAAAATTTTTCCCCACAGATCACACATAGAATTGATGTTTGATGAAGATAACAGCACAGTAGAGGAAAAAACACATAAGACAGATCTTTGTGTGAATTTAATATCTCTTTGCAGGAAGATGGAATAAGGATATTTTGGATACAAAAATATAGTATTATCTTCACTGTTCATGGAAACACCATTAAAAGCAAAAGACGAAGAGGAGGAACCAAGATATTGGCTGTCAGAATGGAGGGTGGGAAATATGCGTGGCTGTCTTCACTGTCCCCACCTGTAAGGGCCTGCAGGGTCTCCCTGGGAGAGGGCCAGGGGTCCCCCAGGCAGGGACAAGTGGAGTGGTTCATCCCCGGTTACTCTCAGAGGTTGGTTCAGAACTTCACCCCAAAAAAAGGGCTTCTGAGAGGCCGGCGAAGGGACGCCTGGGATGTAGGCCTCCATCTTCAACTGTGCCAGGCCTTCGTGGTCTGGGAGATGCTCGTGGAGCTGCTGTTGGCCATGCCTCCTTCATCCTGTAACCCCTGCTGAGAGGTGACGCAGTGGCAGGCCAGGCAGGGACATAAGTCACGCCGCAGCAGTCAGCTGTCACGTGAGAGGCTCCCCCACTTGCTCCTGCCTTTCCCCTTTGGAGCTTTTTGTTCTCTTGGGATTTCCGTACTCGCAGGAGAGAGGCCAAGACTGAAAACCAAGGAAACCATTCCTTCTCCTTGATTTTGGCTGAGTGTCAAATACTATTCCGTAAATGATCACAAAACGAGGGACATTAAAGAAACCAAATTATGTATAATGAACAAATTTTCTCCGGTAGCGCACTTTCTATACCCACGCTAATTGCTTGAAGATTTTTGAATATTTGAAAATATTTGAGTTTGATTGGAAGCTGAGCCTACATTTCTATTTCAGATGCAGTAGACGCTTCAGCTTCGTGGTTCCAAATACTTCAACCAACAAGGGGATCCTATAAAGTGCGGTTGAGTTTGTGCTTTCGAGGTTTCTATCCCTGTAACTAATTGCCATCCCTCCTTTCTTCAAGTGCTTGTTCTAACTACCACTGCAAGCTAAGTAATTGCTGGTTGCATCTCGAGGAGAAGGAGTCACTTCAATTGGCTCATGCCCCGCAGGCTAGACTCACTCATGTAGTTGGGGACGGAGGCCCGGCGGCCCAGCTCTGTTCCTGCATTTGCTCACAAGCCACTGCGATTTGAGAACTTTTTTCTACAGCAAGCACACCCTCTAAATGACTTTCCCTGTGTAATTTTTTTTTTATTCTGAAGGTGTATAGGAGGCGCTAATGTGTTTTTCTCTTCTAGCACTTTTAATGCCTTGAAATCAGTGAAATTGGGTGAATGAATAGAATAAGGGAATGAGGGAGAAAGACACTGAGCTTAGTGATATGGGACGGCTGCATCCAGACTGTGACTTGACCCAGCTAGCATAGTGGTGATGTGTGCTAATAGAAAGACAACAACAGTGTGCGAAGCTGCTGGATATACAATAACTTGAATAGTAGAATATAGCATAGAATAGTAGAATATATATATATATATATATATATATATATATATATATATATATATATTAAATACACAAATATGTACATGCACATATTCTCTAGCTAGACTGACAGGGTGCATACATTTGTCATGTTGGACAAAAAATTAAATCTAATAATGCACATTTGTGGTACAAAAGTATAATTTATATATCCTGGGTCCATATTCTGGGAGAAGGCCTGTCAACTTCTGTCTGTGATATTTGGATTACAAGTCAGGAGTGATCGTTATCATTGCAGACTTACAACAGTAGTACTTATTTTGAATTTAAATTTATTTTTCTGTCTTATATCTAAAGAAGAGGAATGCCCCTACAGCACTTGAATCTTGGACTTCTAGCCTTCAGAACTACAACACAATAAATCACTGCTTTTCAAAATACTAATATACTACAGCAGCCCTAGGAAACTAATATAGCTCTTAAGTTAAAATCTACACAATATAGTACAGTGTATATTTCAGTGAAGGTTGGCTTCCACCCATTGGCCTTCATTGATGAGATATGCTGCTACAAGGTGGGCCCTGATGGGATGGATGGGTCACACTGTGGGCAGGGCCCAGGAAAGGTACACCTTCCTCTCTACTTTCCTCTTTTCTTTCTGCATCCTGACCACCATGCCACGACATGTTGCATCCACGCTAGGCCCTTTCATCATACCCTTTTCTGCTTTGGACCAGCCAACAACCAACAACGTGTGAGACCTTGAAATGTGAGCCCAAATCAACCTCGCCTCATTTACATCCCAGATGCTGGCTATTGGGCCCCAACAATGGAAAGGTGACGATTGCAGTAAGATCACACATTTTTGTTGGTTTAAGCTAAATTTATAATAATTTATTGTCTTTACAGTCATGTTACTGATGGCGGGACAAACTAATATAGTGTAATAAAATACAGTATGGTCTATTGTTTTCATATTCTACTTTTTTAGAATAAAAGATGGAAAAGCGAACAGGGAAATATGAATGAATTTATTGGCAGAATTATTACTTCGACCATATCTTTGCTGGTGAAGACTGTGAAACACTTAAAAACATACATTAAACAGTAGCTGCCCACTGATGTTTGCATATTTGCTAATAGAGAAAAGACAACATTAGAAATTTCTCAGGGTTTGAACTGACTCATGTTTTATTAATTATTTTTATGGGCATCATTGTTTTTGCATAAATAATAGAATATTTGAAATATAATAGCAACATTTGAATTGCAGGTTTTTTTAAACTCTAGTGTTTTCCAGGTTTTTTGCCAGGTTACTGAAATGTTTAGTCGTAGAAAGCTGGATTGCAACCCTATTTTATTACATAAATACATTGTGGCTCATTGTTTAACTTCCCAAAAAGAGCTACTGCATGCTTACTCAGCATTAGTTTTACTATTTGTTCATTATTGTAGGGGAATTCTTTTTAACACTAAAATTGATTATCTAATTAACCCATCAATTGAAGGCTATATACCTTATCATAGTAAAAACATTAGAAAATTTTGCTCAACATGCTATTATGTGAAAAGCTTTTGGTATAAAGGCAGAGGACAGATTATTGGTTGGCCTTGATAAATTTCCTTAAGTCCTTGGAGCCTTTGATCTTTCAGTAGTGATTAAAATGTAATGAAGAACATAAAAATATCATGAGTACTGCCTGTTATATCACCCGAATTTAACAAATGTTATTTTAGTTTTTTCTCTATATTGATAACTTGCTTGAAAATTATGATAACTTACATCATTTTGAAAAAAACAAATGAAAATCAAATATTGTTGGTGGTTTTATTTAGCAAATAGCCACCACTAACTAGCAAAATAAAGGAAAATGTAACTTAGAATGTCAGTGTTTGGTTTTCTAAATATCAGTAAACACCATAACAATTAGAATTTTGTCTAATGTAGTCCTTTTTAAGTAAATCTGTAATTATATCACAGTTTATGAACTACATTCAGAGAAAATATCTTCAGGGGCTCAGTGTTCATTTATAAGATGTAACCCTTGCTGCCACTATTTGTTACCCCCTCCATAAAATATAATAAGCTAATTAGGGCAAGAAAGAGAGGAAAGTAAGCGTGCAGAAGAAAGAAAGGCTGAGCTGAAACCTGGTCTGATCTGAAAATCAAATCCTAGGCACGTTTTGTTTTTTCTGACAGACTTTGTCCAATCCCTAAAGATCCTCACCCTGAAACCAATATTAAAAGCTTAGATGAAGACCCAAATGTTCACAAGTGTCTTCCCAGAAAGCCTCCCTTTGAGCCACTACTAGAACTATGCCATGACGGTGGTCTTGCTTCAGTGAGAAATAACCCTACATGTGTCTAATCAAAGGGCCAGTCCCTTCTTTTGCAGTAGTAGATCACCACTTTGAATATGCAAATCTATGTGAGTGAAGTATGACGGGAAGTGATCACTTAACTAAAAGACTACACAGTGGAGAACTCAGTAAAAGGAAACTTGTGGAGCATGTAAGCTGCTGAAGACAGAACCAATACAAGAGACAAAAGCTGTTACTGTTTTTGGCTTTTTTTCAAATTTTTTCTACGGTATAGGAAAAATAATGCATATGGTGTTCTTTCCCTTGCAAACAGAGCACTGTGGCAAACTACCAGAACGAGAGCGTTCTCAATCCACTGAGAGTTTAATTATATTTTATCACTAATTCCCAAGTTCATGTACCCTTAGCAATGCCAAGAAATTAATAATTCCTTATTGCCAGCTGTCTATTTTGGCAAGAATGACACGTGTACTTTCACAACACTATATATTTGAAGTAAATTTAATTTTTCTATCTTCAGAAAGCTGCAAAAAAATTTTATCACATGCAGAGAAAAAGCAATGACTCTTATGTAAAAAAAAAAAAAAAAAAAAAAAAAACCTTTTCAGCTCTTTCAAGTACTTCTAACCTACCCCCCAGTATTTACGTAATGCCTCATTTAAAAAGACTAGAGATGGCTTACAAAGTAGATATTGGGTGGAAAACAATGACACTTAATACCAAAGCGGCCCAAATCACAAATAAATGAATCAACCGCCGCATGAATTGAGGAGATTTTAAATTTTGGACCTAAACTCACAGCCTATCTGATGATTACTACAAATAAAGGATGTATAATGAATTATCTAGGTTTTATATTCAGTCAAAAGTACCAGATACGATCGCCCTCACAAACATACATTCCTTTGAGTGTACCTCCTACAGGAATTTAACGCCACGCCTTTCTTTATAAATGGAGGGTAGGAAACCATGTAGGAGTATCCTCGTGTGCATAAAATGATGGAAGGATAAATAAAACTCTGTTTGATGATTTCAAGTACTAAGATGAAACTTAAGTCAAACACAAAGCAGCAATCTATGTACTTCAGTTGTATTCCTAAGACATGAAGAGCTTCAGTTTTTATAGCTATTTATCAAACACAATCTTTTCCTAGTTAATCACTGTATATTGGTCCTTGTTTTCTAATTGGTTCAATGTAATTATTTTGTTGTGAGACTGATAAGAATTCCTTACAATGAATGTATTAATGAACCAGACTTACAAATGTTTCGCACAGGGACCTCTCTGTTAGTGATTAGAGAGAGAAAAGCCAGAGTTTCAGTTTCTAACCTAGTACTTCATCTCTCAGCAACTCCTCGTTTAAATGATAGTTCAAAATTTCCAGGCCCTTTACTAGGACTGTTACAATCTCTTGAAGCACAATTCTGTCTCTCAAATAAAAATTTTCAAGTACAAGTTTTACAAGATGGCTGAGTCAGGTAGAAAATAGACCCAGATATTGATTTTGACAAAGAAGCACGATTACCAATATCCTTTCTATTCTCTATCCCCACCTTGGAAAAAAAATAAGTGGTAGAACCCAAAGAAATATATTTTAGGAGTGGAAGCTAGCTAAATATACAAGGGAGAAAAAGAAATTGAGAAAATACTAGATATTTTGGTGAAAGCACAAACCCAACACCTCTGAAGAATTTTGAACTTGATATAATCCAAGAAAGAAAAATAGAGATGATAGGTTCAAAATAATATTCGATAACTGTAAAACTATCAACATTTGCATATCAATTCATTTTAGTATTCGACAACATGTATTTAAACACACGCATGTTTGTCATCAGACAGTTACTTATCAATTTGAGCAATGGATCTACAAGTATCTGTGCTCTTTTTAGTATGACACACTCAAAGATATTAGAGAATATATCTTGCACATGTGTATCATAGTCTGATCTAAGTTGAAGTTATTGATGACTTCTACCTTTATTATTTATTTATGAATAAATAAATATTCCTGCCCTTAATTAAAGTTCAATTATGAAAAAGGCATATTGCAATATAGCAAATTCAAAATTGATTTATTTTAATATCAAAAATTATCTACAGTTACTTGTAATTATACTGATTTTTTTGAGTCAAGTTGTCACTCTGTACTCCAGGCTATTACTGGAACCACTATATAGGCCTGGCTGGCTTCAAACTCCTAGCAATACACCTGCCTTAGTCTTCGAGGTGCTGGGAATACAAACCTGTACCACCACAACCAGTTAAATGATATGTGGTGTTGGAAATTTGAACTCAAGGCTCTCGCTCATGCAAGGCAAGCACTTTAACCTTTGAGCTATAACCTTCAGCCACTATGCTAGTTTTTTATAATTTATTCCAATCCTCTCATCCACAACCTCAAGTAGAACATCCTTATCCCAAGAAAGATAATTTAATTTTTACAGCATTTATCGCAAATGCCACTAAGAGTGGGAAGAAAGAAAAAATTTACAAGCACTCATTGAAACAAGTGATAAAGCACTTATGACAAGAACCAAGTGACAAAGGCTGTGTGGCAGCAAATCACTTACGCCATCCCACAGAGGAGAGGTGAGTCGTGACATCTTACTGGAGTCAAGATGTGTGCTCAGCATCCGAGTGTGTGGATGGCGTGATGGCTACTTGACATGGACTGCTAACTTTCCCAGGACTTTCACGGCAACACCATGCCTACCAGAGATGTATCTAGGAACCACGGTGTTTTTATATTTAAAAAATCACCCACATAACTTCTACAGTGTTTGCCTTTCTCAGAACCATGACACAAATCAATAAAGCAGATAAAATGATCAAGCTCCTGATTCACTCCTCTCTTCTGTCTCTGTCAATCTCTCTTTTTTCACCCTCACACTCCCTACTATGGTCTCACTTGTCACTGCCTTTATTCTTTCTTCTATTCTCTTCCATTCTTTCCCTTGTCTCAATCCAACATTCTACTAATTACTTTTAATAGATAAAATGAAATAAATTTAACAGGAGAGATGGAGTATATTGCTTTATATGTATATTTATTTTACACGTGCAATTCTACATGTAACTTATAAATTATCTCCCTGATGGAAGTCTACTTTACATATATGTTATGTGTTATGTGTATGATACTGTTTTCAAAAATAATGTATAGTCATATATTAGTATGCCTGAGTGTGCAAGTTTCTGTGCTTTTATATCTTCAATAGTGTAAAGGGCCCCACCAAAATTTATGCTGAAATTTCGTTCTTATTATGAAGTATTTAGAGGTTAGACCTTGCAGGGACTTTTCAGAGGTGACTGAGTCACGAGGACTCTGCTGTCATGAGTGGAGAAATGATAATGTGAAGATCAGGTCCAATGGAAAGGTCGGTTTGGCTCCCTTGTTTGCACCATGCGGTACCCTGTGACACATTGGGACGCCTTTGCTAATTTTGGCTTCTCAGACTAGATCTTCCAGCCTCCAGAATGCTGAGATGAGTGAGACTTTATTCTTTGCAAGTTACCCCATCTGTGGTATTCAGATGTGGTAATAGAACATGGGTGAAGAATTTTTTTCAAAATTACACAGATATGTTATTAAAAATGGAAAAGTGCATGAGTACTAAACAATCAAAGATGCCACCATTCAGAAATAACCACTGTTAAAATTAAAATGGATATATGGGGTGGTGGTGGTGGCAGAAGGTCAATTTTGAATAATGGCTTGGAGTACAAGGGAGAAATTCAGTTTGGAAATAGATGTTTGGGATTCATCCTTATATAAGTGGCATTTAAAGCTATTAGGTTAAAGGAGACCATCAAGAAGATGAGGAACAGAAAATTAGCAGCTTCAAAGAATCACTTCTCGAATATTTCAATGTCAAAGAATCAGGAAGACAAGAGAACTCAGGTGGGAGACTGAAGAAGGAATAGGAGAGAAAAAGAGAGAAGAAATTAGACTCTGGAGTCAAGTGAAGAGCGATCAATTTTTTTTGAATTCTGGTATCATCTGTGCTTCCAAAGGATGTAACCAGAGGCAACTATTTTAGCACAAATGTAAATATAAATGATCAAGATTGTTGTGAGACAAAGATTGTAAAATCAAATCTTTCCTAAATCAACTTCTCAACATTTAAAATCAGTTAATCAACTTTTAACTTTCAATTAAAAGTTAATTTGGATCAATTTGGGAGACTTTTGAGTTTTCTATAATGCTTTTGTATTCTCTACTTTTTTATATTTTGAACACTTAAATACTTTCACAGAACAAAATTTTGTCATAGGAATTTTTTTTGAACAAATACAATCAAGACCACCCCTCTTTCATTTGAATGCTTAAATTATATTCAAGGTAACTTGGAAATAATAAAAACTGTATGAAAATTTTATAACGAAGGAGAGAAAACCAAAATAAATCAGCCCTGTCTTTAGCAAAAGTAAGGAAAGACGAGCTAATTTGAAAGGAGTTAGGATATAAGTGAAGAATTGTATACACTTACCCAAAAAGTATTTGACGCCAGAGTCTTCAGTCGCTGACACTGCTCTTGCCTCTTGCTTCCTCTACATTCTCACTTCCACCCAGTTATTCTCTTGTTAATTAGTTCTTAAATTTTCATGTTTAATATTTGTGCTCTTTTGTGAGGTACAATGTGACATGACATTTTAATTCATGATACCTTGATTAATGATCAATTTAGAGTAATTAACACACCCATCTCCTTAAATGCTTACCATTTCTTTGGAGCAAGTGCCTTTAAAGTCCTCTCTTAACTGTTTCGAGAATGCATGTGTCATTGTTAACTCTACTCAAGCTACTGTGCAACAGACCGCCAGAACTTACTCTTTTCCTGAAAGGGTGACATTCCACCTCTCTCTTCCTCTCTGTCCACTACATCCCCCAGGCTCTAGTTCCCCTTATTCTACCCTCAACTTCTATGAGATCAGCATTTCTGGGTGCTGTACGTGAGTGAAGTCCTGTGCTGTTTGTCGATGAAGTGTAACAGTCAATTACAACAGGATGGATCACTCAGAGGATGCCATGTTCCATGACGCAAGTCAGGCACAAGATGTCAAACACCACAATTACTCTTCATTATCGAATTCAGAAACATCTATACAAGAAGCGTCATTCACACAGTTTTTATTTATTTGAAGGCCAAAAAGGTGGCAAAAATGAGAAGGAAAATCCTTCTTTCTTTATAGCTCATTATGTTGATGACATAACTTCCTCTTGCCACACACTTTCAGAAAGTTGTCTAGTATTAAAATAGTAATACATACACACATAGCATGAAAAAGTACACACCATTCTTCAGGCTTTCAAGCTTAACGCTAGGATTTATAATATTCACAAAAAGTAGACGCATTTATATTCAAGTTCGAAAGGAGCTTTACAATATCATACGTTAAGTGGTGGATATTTTTAAATAGATTTACCTGTACAACACATACACAAGGTAACGTTGATACACTGAATAGATTTTCACACGCTGCTTACACCCCTACACAGCTTTCAGCAAAGCGAACACAACATTAATCCTCCCACCTCCCTTCATTCTTTCCATTCACCGCCCTGCTTCCCACTCTCCTGCGTTCAACACCTTAAGCTGCTTTGCCAGTTTTTGTAGTTGCATGTGTAATCGTATATGATTAAGGTATGTCATATCTGCTTTTTGTGTTACACACAGTAATTTGAGGGATTCATCTCTGTGTGTATGATGAGTTGTAGGTGCTATGATATGTATTAGGATAGATTCTCATGAAAAAAAAAAGCTGTGTGTATTCTGATAAATATGTTTTATAAAAATGTTTACTACACATACATTTCTGACTCTGAGCCAGAAGCTAAACATAAATTAAGCTTTAGCAAATATCAAGAATCTGTAAATAAAGTTAATTTACATTCCCAGGAAGTGTAAGATTTAAGTTTGCTACACATTCTCAGCAATGCTTACTATTTTATATTCTTATTTATCTATGTTAATACTTTTTATTTGACATACTAGTTATAAACATTGTGATGATAAAATATAGCTTAATATCTGTGCACAGCATGTAATGATAAAATCATTGTAACTAGCATATTCATCTTTTCAAATACTTATCACCTCTCTCTATATTGGAAGACTTCAAATTCTTACTTTCTATTACTTTAGAAATAGAAGTTGCTATAGACTATAGTCCTGTCACTGTTCTATAGAACTAATTCCTCCTATCTATCTGTGCTTTGGTGTCAGTGTCTAAGTTCTATGTCCCTCTTTCCAATCTCAAGTGAACATAAGTCAGTTCCTTCATCTATAAAATTGATTTAAGAATATTGAATCATATCAGAAGAGTACCGAGACTTCCAAGTATGTTATAGTAGTATTCACAGTAGCCAAGTCATGGAATCAACCAGAGGCCCCAGTAGATGAACAGGCAGAGGAAATTACCACATGTACACAAGTGAATGTTAGTAGCTACAAAATAAAATTTAAAAAAAATCCTGTCATTTGTGGCAACTTGGATGGATCTGAAGCACACAATGCTACATGAGTTACGTAGTACACAGACAGACAAATATTACGTGCCCTTGGCTCATTTATGAAAGTAGTTGGCATTTTTTGAAAATCTTTTTCGCTTGAGTTACTCGGGTGTATGTGTCTAGTTGGAGCCCAGTATGGTTTTAATGGGCCATTCTCTGGTGAATTCTTGAGAAGCGCCAAACATACTGTTTTAAGTGTACAGGCCATTAAAACATGTATCGTGGCTACAGAAGATGTGTTAACTAATTAATTAGATATTTTAATTAATAGAATCAAAGCAGTTCTTTATTTCTTTCTTGATAACAGCTTCTTTTTGACAGATATGTTACCAATCTGTCTAAATCTGTGCTTATAGATGAACACTATAGAATTTAAAAGCAGCTTAAAATAGTAATACAATTTTTATTTTCTATTTTGTTTTTCTCTTCAATAATAACGATCAAGTGATACACATTCATGGAGAACATGACCTAGAACTTTTATGATTTTGTTTTTTAGCCATAATCGTTCAAATATATTACCCGAGACCATAAAGAGAAAATAGTTTGTCACTTGTAGTGTTTCAATTTTAATAATAAATTATGAGTTTTGTTATTTGATTCCCATGTGTCTCCTGATGAATAGCTGAAATTTCTTTAAGAAAATATGTGGTCCACAATGCCTGCTCCAATCACTACTGGGACCCTGGGGCACTCCCAGTGCACGCTGACAGAGATCACTTCATCACCAACTCCAGTAGTCACTGGATAGCTCTTGATGACTGAATTCTACCTTCAGAAGTCCCCATTACTCTATAGGTACAATTAGAGGTACTTAGCGCTGTTGGGGCCCTCAGGGCCTGAGAGCCTCAGCATTGCAGACCTTGGCCACGTTCCTTTCCACGAAGAAGCATTTACTGTCTGGAATTTAAGTCAGGTGTTCTTCTGCTTGAAATTTGGATCAGGTGTTGAACCACGGGACTGTTCTGATAACAAGGGGGAAGGCTCAGGAGTGTATAAAAAGGAAGGCTGTGGATAGTAAAGCGTCTTTTGCAGCGTCCCTTGCAAGAGTCCAGTTTTCTTCAATCCGCACTCCCCCTCTCGTGTTCTCGTTGACTGACCGAGCGGGCTCGGTCATAGTGCTTAGTGTATTATACTCCAAAATGATATCATGTGATAACCACATTTCTAGATTTTCCACATGTAACATTTAGGTGTTATGACATTGTATTATATTAATATAAAGTAGAGCATAGTATAATTTTTCTGCTGCTAGACATTCTTTTTCCCTAAGTGTCTATTAACATGCTATATCTGGGCTTTTACTGAATTTGTACTGAGCTTATAACACTTCTGGTGCTCTATACTATTTTGTGCTTTTCTTTAGTGATTCTCAAACCCACTGGATCCAATATCCTCTTTAATAGCAAATGTGTGTTACCTTTCTCTCTGCTGTCATGAAAGGAAAATTTTACATAGGATACAAATATTTCCATCCATAACCTGTGAGTTTCAGGGACAATAAATCAACACTAATTTGTCTGCCGGCAAGTGTCCAAGTGCACTTATTTTTGGATTGGTTTTACTTGGAGTGCCTAGGGTCCCAGGGTGGAGTCCCAGACTGTCCTCAGAATCATTTCATCTCAGTGGTAGGCAAGGAACTGATAGGCAAGCAATTTTTTTGACTAACTCTTTCATGCTTAAAAAAAATGTCTAGTAGACATCTATTTAGTAAATTCATAGTACCTGGCTCATTATTATCCCTAGCAAAACCTAAAAAATTGTAAAGAATATAAGTAGAACTGGGTTATTGTAGATGGCATAAATGAAAAGATAATAATAGCAGAGGAGTAATAACTTTCTTTTTAATTTGTACAGAAAGTCAGAGTCAATTTTTTATCTATTTTGCTTTATATAGTATCAATTGTGACAGTCAACTCTTAACTCTGTGAAAATGTGTTTCTTTCGCTTGTTTTTCTTTGTTTTGGTCTTCAGTAAGGTATATGAGTAATGTTTTACTGTGCACTATTAAGTTAAAATTGCAGAAACAAATTTCCATTTCATAAAACCAAAGCTATGGATTCCATATCTCTATCTATGTGTATATGTACACAAGTTGATAGTGCACTTATGTCTAGTCACTCTATGAATATTTAAATAATGTAATCAGTGTGCAATATATTCATATTTCCTAAGTGAAGACACATGTACCTCAATATAAACATATATGCACACATACATTTACTTCTACCTACAAAATTGTAAGTACAATGTAGAAAAAAACCCTTTTGAGCAACCAGAGGAATACTTTAGCAGGGACTCATAAAACCTTCCCCCTTGCCCTTAATTGTAACCTGTTCATGGAAAACTCAACAAAAAACAGAGACTCAACTTTAAAGAGACCATATTTTTTGTAATAATTAGATGGTGGTAGCTTTCCTGGAAATGGATGCAATCAGTAGCAATTAAGTGACTGATGCACTCTGAAAGAAGGATGCAAGAAATTTATTTTTTAAATTGAGCCTGACACAGTGGTGCGGGCCTTTATTTTCCTTCTTTATATGTATAGATGAACTACAGATTCAATACCACATAGGAAACATGTGGCTTGGAGAGACAGTATCCAACTATAACACCTTAAGCTTCTTTTTCCCGTCCTCTTATGCTTACCCTATGCCTTCCTCCCCCTCCCACTCTCAGGCGTGTGTTCCTTTCCTACCATTCCATCACTCCTCTTCTTCCATCTGTCTCATGCTGGGATATTTTTATGGAATTATTTGTGTGAATTTCATATTTTCTATTTATTCATTTATTTTCTACATTTGTGTTGTAGAGGACAATATTGAATCCCACTGCTTTCTACTTTGCACCTCCATCCCAGCCTAGGGAACATGCCTTTCAAAATAGGTTTGAGACAACCATATTCCTTTTCTCGGTGGCATATGATGTTTATGCCAAGTGTTACATTATAATTTTTTGACCTCTTTGTTCTTCGTTCACTGTCTTCCTGGGTGTCGTGTTAATTTACAAGTATAAGGTCTTACTCTGGAAAACATCAGTTGTAGTGTGCAATATTAGTCATCATTTTACATTGCCAAAAGTGTAGAAAATTAATTTTGGTAAATTGAGTCTATTCTCATATAACAAAAAACAGTCATAACAATTAAAGCCATCTAAATTAACAACCACTTCAATTTCCATCACTCATTCACCATGGGTGCAGTAAGAGAAACTGAGACTTATGTTCACACTGAGACTCCAGCCAATCATTATAGCAAAAACACAATTCTGCTGAGAAAAAGAACAACTTTCGCAATTGATATTGGCAGGAGTGAAAGACATAGTTTTTTCCAAAGTAACTAAAGAAATGTGAAACTTAATTATCGAGAAAAGACATTTTTAAAATGGTACTAGAATTCTATACTGGCAAAATGCTCCACACAGAATCACAGACCAGAAGTCAAAAAACAAAGTCATGGATACACAAACACATTCAAAATGAAAATAATAAAACTAATAAAATGTTTCTGTGGTCACACGTTCCTGTTAAAATTTTAATGTGTTATTGTTTTAATCAACCATTGATTAGAACATTATTTCCATTGAAACAGCCAAAGCTTTTCTTATATTGAGCTAGAGAGAAAGGAGACTTGGGATTACGTCTGGTTTGGACTACGTCGGATGCATTTGTGTGGTCTACTCCTTCCATTCATTCTGAAGCTAATGCGGTAACCTGGAAGCAGGCAAAATGCTTTTGGCCAACTCGATGGAGAGCCTAAAGTCGCAGAGCCAGAGTTCGTCCTGCTGGGGTGTCTCATGGACCCTAATTCTGCAAGAGTATGAGCAGTGTAGGATTGGAAATTAGCAAGGCAGAACTGCCACATCAGAACTGCCACATCAAAGAGAAAATTACTTTTCTCTCCCTCCACTGGAAAAGGTAATATGATAATCATGGTATGTAAATTGACATGTTGCTTAACACACATTAAAAATATGCGACGAAAAGATGAATGAAAAAAGTATTATAGACTGGGTTAGACAGTTAATGACAATGGCGTACCACTCGTCTGAAATTTGTAATAGTTATTTTGTAAACCAAATTCTTAATTTCTTTGATGTGTGTTAGCTCATTTCCTCATTATAAAAATTTATTTGGTATCTAATTCTATACTTGTGATTTTAGACTTTCTTCCTTCAAAGAGTTTCCTAATGGTATAATCTTCTATTCCCCCTTCTGAAAAAAAATCTTTTATCTTATTGGTGTGCAATACATTACCAGCTGTGAGTAGGCTGGGGACATCAGTTAGAGACCAAACCCATGCTCCAGAGCCAAATATCATATCACAAAATACCCATATTCACCCTGACACATCAATGCCACCGCCTTCCCATGGTCCATTTCGGGTTGCTAAGGTGTTCCACAGTCATAGTTCTGTCCCTTCAAGTGATGGTTCTTGATCTCCACAGTATCTTTGGGATCCTAAAAAAATCTGCCATGGTGAAACAGTACATTGTATTCGAAATTAGAAGAATACTTTTAAGGAAGAAAAATAAGAGACTGTACAACATCAGGTTTTCTGTAAAATACTGAAGAATACAAATCTAATTTGCAGCATTCTACTGTACCGCTTTCCTTCCTCAGTCTTCTGGGATACTGCTGCCCTCTCCTTGCTTGAGGGCAAAATTCTGACATAATTAAGAGCACATTCTTAAAATCTATACAGCCCTCAGGTCTCCGAGGCCTGAACAGGAAGAACGAAAACATCCTTCCATTTTCCACACTCATTTCAGGTATTTAGCATCTGAAGAGTAACGGAGCTCAGTTGAGACATTTAAGAAGTATGTATGCTGAGAATATCTCTGCATGGTGTTAGGTGTGTTTTTGTAAATCAAGAAAGTTAACATGCATTGATCTGGTTATGTTGTTTCTAAAATGATAGTATGAGTTCTGGCGAGAGTCATTAGTCTCACATGGCTACTTCTTAACAGAAAAATAAAATGCATTTATTAATATTTGGTCTGAGCACCTGGTGATACACATTTATTGGTTTCTATTTGCAATACATGATAATTGCGTTCGTTTTCAATCATAACTTGATCATTCTTAATCTGATTCCTTACCCCCATCCTCTCACCTATCCATTTTTCCTGATCTCACTCCGCATCTCCAAAAAGTCTCCCTTCCTATGTTCTATCATCTCTCTTTAGTTTGCTTTTTACATTGTTTATATTTTGGTAACACATCTCTTGCTTGTGCACACAGGGTATAGTAGCAAATGTTTGCTGAAATCAAGTGTGTTACAGTTTGTTTTGACTTTCATATAATAGGACAGATAATTTTATTTAATCCTCCTTTAAAAAGAAACTAAGAGTGACCAATTAGTAAGAAATAATAGCTCATGTCTTCACTTGTACTTCATCCAGACAAAAACTCTGATATGGGGACAGCATCTGTCGGCATAGAAGTTGCCATTTCTGGTATCTTTCCAATGACTGGAGGTCTGAGTTCAGCAATATGCTGTCTTCCAAATATGTCATTAGTCTAGCTCTCTGAACTGCAAGTAAAGAGAAAAAATAAGTTTTTTGTGAGTTAAGTAGAATATTTCCATTTTGTATTTTTTTCCTAAGGTTTGAACTCCCTCTTCAAGTTTGAGTGGTCCTTCCAATATGGAAATGTAAATGGTGGCCAAGTCCTTTCATGTGGTTCTTCACAAGTTGTGTGTTCAACAAGGCCAGAACTCCAGCTTACAAAAAAAATTCATAAATTAAATCTCCATTTTGAGTGGTTAGTGTACGTGAGTAAAAGCTATACTGACCCTGGGTTGCCACTCTTGGGTGTCAGAATGTGACTAGTATGTTTTGCAGTTGAACATTCTTCTACATACACACACCCCCACACACATACATACACACATGTTGCAGCAAGCAGCTGAAAATGGAGCCATTGAATCTGAGTTTCACCAGAAGTAGAAGAAATATCATTGGTGAGTAGAAATACCCTTGATTTTGATTTTTTGTATATTGAATTTATATCTTGACAACCTATTAAATTCGTTCTCAGATCTAAAAGTGTCCTGGTGGTGTTTTTGTGTCTTTAATGTAGAAAATCAGATCATGTACATAGACACTGAATTTCCTAATCACGTCCCTTGTATTTGTTTAATTTCTCTCTTCCCTGATTGCTTTGGTGAAAGTTCTGGATCTTATCATAAACAGCAGTAGTGAAAATGTACACTTAACTCTTATTCTGATTTTGAAGAAAAGATATTCCAATTTTGCCCATTCAGCATGATATCAGTAGCGAGTTTGTTAGATATTGTTTTTACCATTTAGAGCTAAGGGTCTTCTATCCTCATTTGCATCATGGTTCTTGTTATGAAGAGTCACTGAAATTTGTCAGTCGCTTTCTGTGCATCTGTTGAGATAACCATGATTTTTTTCTTGATTTTACTTAGGTGATAATAGATATTTCATTTGTTGATTTATTTAAATAGCATCATCACGAACTCTGAGATAAAGCGCTGTTGGTCAAGATATATGACTTTCTTAATGATTTGCCGAATTGTGTTTGCAAATATTTCATGGAAATGATTGCATCCGTGTTCTTGAAGGATATTGGCCTTCACTTTTCTTTTTACATTGAGTCCTTACTCAGACTTGGTATCAGGATAATGTTGACTCATCAATGAGTTTGGAATCATTGCATTCCTCTCAATTACAAGGAGGTTTTGGAGGAAAATTGGCATTGTTTAAAGGTTTGCTAAAATTTAGGAGCAAATTCATTGAGTCCTGGGCTTTTCTAAGGTGGTAGATATTTTATTGTTGTATCAGTTTTATTGTTTGTTGTTGGTCTATTCAGAATTTTTGTATCTTCTTGATTCAATTTTGGTAATCGTATTTCTCTCTAAATTTATTTCTAGATTCTCCAATTTATTAGAATATACATTTACAAAATAGTTTGTAACAGTCCTTAGGATTTCGGTAATGTCTGCTGTAGTTTTGCATTTTTTCTTTCTAATTTTACTTATGTAGGTCTGCTGTATCTTTCTTTTGGTAAGTTTATAAATTTGCTTTATCTTTTCAAACAGCCAGCTACTTGATTCAGCCATCTTTTTTATCTCAATTAAATTAATTTCCACTTTGGTTTTTATGATTTCTTTCCACCTAGTTGTTTTGAGCTTGGATTATTATGAAATGCTGAAATGTGTCTTATGTTATTTATTTGGAACCTCTCTTTTTCCAAAGTAGAATATCATCCCTATAATTTTTCTTCTTAGAATAACTTTCTTTCTCCTGAAAATTCTGTTAAATTATGTTACCATTTTCATTTGATTCTAGGAATTTTTAAATGCCTTCTTTGATATCTTCTGTGACAAAGTGATCATTCAAGGTTGTTTTATTCCTCCTCCATGTGTTTGTGCGGTTTTTATGGCTTCCCCTAACATTGATTTCTAGCTTCATACCATTGTGATCCAGAAGAAGGATTGATTTAATAATCAATCTGTCAGTATTTATCGAGACACTACTTATGCCTTAAAATATAACTTGTTTTGGAGAAAATTTCATGATTGCTGAGAAGAATTTGTATTCCGATGCTGTTGAATGAGACATTCAGTAGATATCTGTCACATTAATTTTTTGTAGTATACTTTAACTCTGCTATTGGTTATTTTTATCTGGTTATCTTGTATATTATTAGTGAGAATGGGGCATTGACATTCACTACTCTGATTTTATTAATGTTTATTTATTTATTTATTTTTAGGTCAGGAAGGTTTTTTGTTTTTATAAAATTTGGTGCGCTGGAATTGGTGCATATATATTTACATTGCTACTTTTTCTTGGTGAGTTAATCCTTTTATATGTACTGAGCATTTTTGTCTCTTCTGACCAGTTTTGTTTTGAAGCCCACTTTGATACATATTGAAATAGCTATTCTTGCTTGCCTTCAGGTTCCAATTCTTGGAATGTTGACTTTCATCCTTTCTCTCTTTAGGTCTGTTTCTAGATTTGTGAAAAATAAATGTGTTGTGTGCAGGCTACATAAATATGGGCCTTGGTTTTGTATTCAATTTAACAGCATATATGTTTTCCCAATATTAATCTTGTTGCTAGTATGCATTGGTGACGCATAATACTTATGATACATTAAAAATGAAACACTAAACCTTCTGGAAGACAAAGTAGGCAAATTTCTAAAAGACATAGGGGTAGGCAAAGATTTTCTTAGCAAGACACCAAGAGCAAAAGAAATTACCCTCATTATCAGCAAATGGGGTCTTGTCAAATTAAAAAGCTTCTGCAAAGCAAAGGAAACTGTCAACATTGTAAATAAAGAACCAACAGACTGGGAAAAAATATTCACCACCAACACCTCAGATAAGAAACTCATAACTAGAATACACAGGGATCTAAAGAACATGGAAGTCACCAAAAGACCCATCAACAGACCAGTGGATACACAAGCTGTGGTACTTATACACAATGGAATACTACGCATCTGTAAGGTCCAAGAGAGTGGAGGTTTCGCAGGCAAATGGAAGAAACTTGAGAATATCGTGCTTAGTGAAGTGAGTCAGAAGCAGAAGGTGAAACATCGGATGGTCTCTTTCTGATATGAGAGACCCAGACCACAACCATCTCATGGAACTTTAAACGAAAGTCAAAGGGAAAGAGGGGGATGGAGGCGGGGTGAAGGGAGGGAAGGGAGGGGAGAGGGAGGGACAAAAGGAGAGCGGGAAAGCCCTTGTCACTTTGACAAGAAAAGTATGTGCACAAAATGCTCAACTCCATTGTAAACCTTAAATTCTGCACTTGTACATATCAATAAAATGGGGGAAAAACATATGATACTGACACAAAAAAGATAGATTTACCAGTGGAACAGAACTGAGGACGCAGAGACAAACTCAAGTATCCCCCATCTACCACATTATTACTAAACTATACACCGTATAAATTACAGCCTCTTCACAAAATGGTGTTGGGAAAACTCAGTATCCACATGCAGCCCAGCAGGTCTCCTTCCTTTGCACCACCTCCCTGTGCTGCAACGCGTATCTCGTAAAGCCTCACTTGAGTGGTCCTGCTTATGGTTCCTGTCTCCAGTAGAAGGTGCTGAGAAGGTGGCACTGAAAAGAGATGGTAGCAGTAAGAGCTACCAAAGAGTTCTGGACAGCAGTGGTGACTCAGCGGTGGTGCTCAGCATGTTGGCATGACTGGTGGCCAGTGGTGACTGACAGAGATGTGTAGTGACCTGTGTACAAACCCAGTGAAGCAGTAGTTACAGGGAGCTGCAGATGGCTGCCAAAGGATCTGTGAGCATTGACTGCTAAGAAGCTGGTAGGAGTAACTAACAATCACTAAGAGCTGGAACACTGAACACTCTTAAGGGTTACAAAACCCTGGCACATAAGGCCCAGACCAGTAACACCAAGGGCCAAGAGCCTTTGGTATTCAAAGCCTAGAGCAAAAGATTAGGGAAGCTACACTGCCAGATTGTGATATCTATCAGAATTGAGCAAAAGAGACCTTGTCAAAGAGAACTACCATGGCATACTGGAGAGATTACGCTAGGTTCCAATATCTTTCTAACCAGAAAATTAGCCAAGCAGCCTAACTTCTCTGCACTATGCAAAAAAAAAAAGGTATTTCTCCTTCAAACTTGTACTCAAAGTACCAAGCTTTAAAACATCCCTACCACATTTTAGCTACCTTTCCAGCAAACAACTGACAAAGGAAGAGAAAGAAACAGTTTTTGGTTGTTTCCCATCTTTTTCTGGGAGTGGTACAATAAACTACTTATGTTTCATTATCCAGGAGTAGCCATGTAGCTTCCTCAAGTGGTCTTGGAAGATGGAAAAGCAGGATATGGATGAATAGGACCTCTATTTTTGCTGTAAGCACTTTTTATGTTTCTAAATATTCTTTTAAAACGTACTTTATAATTGATTGATAGTATTTATTTGTACGATGGTTGTTTAAGTTGAATTTAAATTACCTATCCTTAGGCAAAATATTTTGGATGAATTCCCATATGAGTAAAGGATTAACTAGTTGGTTATTTACTTAATAAATGTAAATTTCTTATAGTATTCTTGAATGAATGTGTACATTCAAACTTATATGTACTAAATAATGTAAGGTAGGTGCCATGCCCATATAAAGAAGGCATTTATATGTGGTCATTCTTTTCATTCTGCAGAATCCAACTCAAAACATATTTCCTCAATACCTTGCTCACATGAGCATATCAGTCTGTTCCTTCTCTTCCCTGCCCTGACCTGATGGTTAAGAATTGGAAAAACCTATTGAAACATCAGCGATAAAAGACGACTTAATATATTTGACCCTGATCCAATATTCTGTCCATCAGCAACCAATAATTCAATTGGGCTTTCAAATGTCATTACATCATTTCAAATATTTGTTCAAATACTAATATCTGTTCATTTATAGTTTGAGAGATTTCATAGCCACCAAGAAACGAGTACTTAGAAAATAAAATACATACTAAAACTTGAAAATTATAGTTTTAAATAATGTATCATTTTTATCTAAGTGTTTCTCTTTCCAGTGATGGTTCTTTTCTAGTGGAAAATAGGCCACACTGAATTGGGGATTTTATTTTATTTATTCTGTAGATGGTCTGTGTTCTTCCCACTTAGCCTCATTATCTGAAAGTTCAGTGAACATCTTTGTGAAATTCCCTTTCAAGGCCCTGAAAACTACTTTCAGTTTCATTATCTTTAAAGTAACTTTGGGTAATCAAAGAAGTTTTTCTTTCTATTAGCCAAAAACCTGAAAGGACAAGTTTGCAAAAGGTAAAACCAAAGACAGAACGAATAGTTGAATATTATTTTCAGGCTATGGCACTGTAATGGCAGGGCGGGTGATGTACACAACTTTTCAGAATAAGTTCTCAATCAGTTTAGCCAAGGTAGCAACTTTGTTAAATGACATCACTTGCTTCCTAAGAAGAACAGCCTAACAGGTCACAAATCAAATCTCTCTTGTGACTTTTCTCAGACTAATGAGATTTGATGCCAAAGGATTGTTTTGTTTTGTTTTGTTTTGTTTTGTTTTGTTTTTTAAGACAGGACCTTACTCTGTAGTCCAGACTTGTTCTGAATCCATTATGTAGCCAGCAGGCTGTCCTTGGACACACACGGCAATTCTCCTGCCTCAGCCTCATGAATGTGGGGATTATAAAAATGTGCCACCACCCTTGCTCATATGGTACTCAGAAGTCGAACTCAAGGCCTTGAGTTTCTCCAGCACCTACAAAGAATCTTTTCGTAGTTGTCAATTTGCCTTCTCTTTATTGTCCTCCCATCCTTCACAAAACACACTCAGCACAGCACATGGCTGTTAGAGGCACACTCCAGTCAGTTTAGGAGCCAGACAAGAAAAACAGCGTGACAAAATGACAGGGAAATAAATCAGATGTGTGGAGTTTATGATAACACAAAACAAATTAAGGCACAATTTTCTTATTTAATGCTACCATAATAAAATATCACAAAGTAAAGAGATAACAAACAACAGGAATAGTTCTTCTCTTTTTTAAGTTTCTATAAATATGTTAATATGTTTTAAATATATTCCATTAACTTCCAATGTGAACTAAAAAGCCAAAGAAATCAGCATCTTGAATTTCCTTGCTGGGAAGCTTTCCTTAAAGATTCCTTTAAGATTCACCTTAGTGCTGTGATCCAATCATAGATGCAGTCTTTCATTGCCACATTTTCTAAAGATCTGAAGTTGCTCCAGAGCCTTAAAGTGCAATCCATTGTCAGTGAGCTCCTTGGGAACAATGTCTTTATCCGGTATTTTATCCAGTGGAAGGGAGATACTAAATACAGCAACTGGCTCACTTGGCACAGTCCTGAAGAGGCTGGCCCACTCTGTGCAGATTTAAATATCTTGGTGGCAGAATGCACAGCATCAAGCATCCTTAAGCTTTTAATTTGCAAGCTAAATAAAGGAGCTTGTGTCTTTACATCAGTACTCTGTGCCTTCAGCGTCTGCACCGGGGCACCTTGGAAAGCAGTCAGTGATAAGAGAATTGGAGCAAGTCCCATCTGTGCCCCTGAGGTAGGAACTAAACTTTTACAGTTGACCAAAAAGTTGAGCCTTGTAAAAGTGTTGATTTCTTTCACCAAACAACAGACTTGGGCCTGTGATCTACTTGTATTCATGTTTCTCTTCACACAACTTGATGGGAAGTTTATTTGGCTTCTGAATTTTATTTTACACACCTTATTCTTTATTCTTCTAGCTAAGAAAAGCTTTCCTCCTCATCCTCATCACTGATTGCTTGCTCCTCCCCATGGCCCAGCCTTGTTCCATACACTTTCTTGGTATGGTCGTTCTCTTAAAAGAAAAGAAAAGCCTTCAATATCCTCATTCTTATAGCTTCTCTTAGACCTTTAGTTGTGGGAGAGATAAAAGCTGTATCACAACCATTTCTTGCTGATACTGCTGTACAGAAAAGGACAGAAAACAAGTAAGTCCAAAAGTGGAAATAAGGGCAAAGCTTTGTCTACAGCAGATCACACAGAGAAGTAAGATTTAAAGACCAGTCACTCACTCACACATGTGGCAGTTTCATCATATGACTACAGGCTTGTGTTTGCAGCCATTTTTCTTTCAGTTCCAATAAGAGGGAAGCATGATAACCAAGACAAGGCAGGTGGTCCCATAAAAAAAGGCTCTGCTGGAAGTCACAACAGACATCTGTGGAGAGTTCGGAATCCTTTATACTTGGAGGTAACGTGACTCTGATGCCCTACAGTGTGGTCAAGACCTTGAGCTTTTCCCTGTCTTTTCAAGTAATTTGTTAAAGTAAAAGGTTGAGAAGAGACAAACAGGCGTCAAGGTAATGTGCAATTCTGTAAGTAACTCAGTCATTCGTGGGGATGGAGTGTTTCATTCAGAGAATGACACATGTGGAATCTGGTGCAGTTCAGTGACAGTTTTCCAGGTTATGTCATTTCCCATGGCAAATGATGTTCTTGATTCGAATCTAAAAGTGATCCTAGCATCTCCTGATGACTAAGGAGTTGCCTGGGCTCCATGGCTACAGGTAGCCAATTGTCCGGTTTGGTGAAAGTGCTCTTTCCAGCTGATTCTGGTACCGGATTAGCAAGTCCAGGGCCCCAGACTCATTCCTGCCCAACATCTACCCTCGTAATTCAGGAAACTGAAAGTCCCATATCAGGATGTCAACATGGTCAGGTACAGGGAAAGCACTCCCTTTCTGTCTTGTAGCTGGCGTCCACTCGCTTTTCTTTCATATGCCAAGGAGAAAGACAGCAAGCTCTTTGATGTCTGGCATGAATGCCTTTCCGAAGTACTCCCCTTCGTGGCTTCATCTAAGCCTAATTATTTCTAAAATGCTCTTTATTCAAATATCATCACATTAGATTTTAAGGTTTTCATTTAAGACTCTTTGAGAACAAAATTCAGCCCATACCACCAGTCAAACTTTTCGAATCAAGTATTTCAAAATCAGAATGCAGCTCTTGAAGAATATGCATACCTGTTTGATTAGCAACATTGCAAATGGAGTGGCTCTCCCCCAGCAAAGGGCCAACATATCAGGAATACATAAAAAGAGCTTGAAATCCTCTTTGTAGAAGTGTGTCCTCAGAGCCACTCTGCTCCTCAGTTCCTGAGCAACTAGAACACTGACTCCCATTAAATCTGTGGCCTGTTGGTTCACTGTAGGCAGCTGAGTCCACAGCATGTGGCTACTAGATAGATGCCGGGTTGCTAAAGATGCAGGAAATTTCAGTGCTTCTGTGAGTGGCCACCATTTCTCACTGTGGATTATGGTGGATTATGGTGACCACAGGTGGTCCTATGACATGTCGGTCTTCCGTGTCTGAAGAAAACCAGACAACACACCTCATAGCCAGAGTTGAGGAAGGGGAGCTCCATAATCCCGGACAACTTGGAGTTGAAAGGATGGGACTGGGCCAGCATAAGGTGAACCTGTTTTTCCCGTTTTCATAACCTCCTTGTCTGTTTTGCCAGTAGGTTTATAAAACTCACAAGTGAAATTGATGTTTTGCCTTTCTATCATCAGATAAAAGATTAAAAACTGTAACTTTACATTTCCTTATTTAAACCAAAAAAAGGAATACTACTTCTGGGAAGATAAAGCACACATCTTTTCCTCTCACAAAATCAAATAAATATAAGAAGCTCACTGAAAAATGAAAAGAGGGCAGACAGGCTGAGGATGTTGGGTCAAAATGAATGCCACTGCGCAGACTTCACCAAGTTTCATCGTCATGTTTTTGTTGCTGTTGGCTGTCTTCTACGTCTCATGTACAGAGCTCTAGAAAAGAGCAACTTAGAAACAACCAACAAGTATAGATAACAATGTCTGAATGAAAGCCTTCTCTCTTTAGGCAAAGGATCTGAAAAGAAGCCTAATGAAATAGAAAACTAGACAATCATTCTGCCAGCCCAAAAGACCACAGGTAATACTGTGACTTAACCCACACCCGTATCAATAAAGACTGAGTGGGAAGTGTAGGCTTCCATCTCTGTACAGTGTAAAGAGGTTCTCCAACATCTCTGTATGGTGTCTAAGCTGGGAGTTGGGACTTCTATCTTAAATATTCTGGGATAGAGATCCACCCTCCCCCACCACATGAAGAAGAAATAGCACAGAGAGAGCTGGAATTCCCATTCTATTCTATGATAAGAAGAAAATCTCTGTGCTAGGTGTCTACAGAGGCTGAGTGGAACATCTGTCTGACTTCCTCAATGGAACAAAAGTACATGGCACCAGATGCCTTCATCAAACAGAGTCCTGGAAGGCAAAAGTTGACATAAGATCTGGAGTTGCATAGCATTGCACAAAAATGTAGAAATTTCTATTGAATTTCACTTGACATGTCAATCAAACACATAGGTAAAAAAGGTCTTGAAAGCTATGCAAAGATTTTAAGGCAATGTTAATAAAATAAATGTCCTTAAAAGCAACATTTAATATGCTTATAATAAATGAAAACTAGACACTCTCAGAAAATAAATAGAAATTAATGCAAAGAAATAGATCTGTACAACAATGAACTAGCACTTTTAAAACCAAAGAGAAAAACAATGGAGACTGAAACGATGCCATTCAAAGCAAAATGAACAAAACTCAAGAGTGGGCTCAGCAGCACAATGGAGGAGGCTGGGGAAAGAAAGAATTAGCATCTGAGAAATGGAACAATAGAAATTGTCTGATTCGAAAAAAAAATGAAAAAGAAAAACTGAAAATAATGAAATGGACTCAAGAATCTGTGAAACTGTAATAAAACATTCACAACCCTGAAATCATCAGAGACGAAAAAGGGGCCAAAAGAGCTCTCAAAAAAGTCAGGGCTGGAAACTTCCTAAACTTGACAAGGGAAAAAAAGCTACACAACTCTAATAAATTCAGCAAAACCCAAAAGATAAACTTAAAGAAATCCATTTTTAGGAATGAAGAAAGAAAGAAAGAAAGAAAGAAAGAAAGAAAGAAAGAAAGAAAGGAAAGAAAGAAAGACACACAGATTAAACAGAAAAAATAAAATGTCAGAGTTAAATTCTAACAGATCAATGATTACATGAAAAGGTAAGGATCTAAACACAGCAAGAAAATCAGAACTGGCAAAGATTAGAAAATGTGACCATACTACGTGCTATACATAAGAAACATAGTTCAAATATAATGATACAGGCCATTGATAGTAAGCATAGGATAATATGCATTATGTTAAAAATAATCAGACAAGAAATTATGACTTATTAATAAATAATAAAGTAGACCTCAGAAGCAAGATAAAATTTATCAGTGATAAAGAGAAACTTCAGGTGGCATAAAATTATTAATTCACCAAAAAAGACCTGGCCATCCCAAGTGGGCATGCACTAAACAAAGCTGAAAAACACGTATAAGAAAAATCTGGTTGAATATAAAGGAGAACTGAATGAATACACACTAACTGGTGCTTTCAGTACCTTTGCCCCGACTGATAAAACAGCTGGCCAGAAAAGAAAAGTCTCAAGTCAATAATCCAAGTTCTCTCTGCAAGAACCTAGGAACTGGGAAAACAAGTGAGCAGAAGTAAAGACAAGATAAAAAATTAATAATAATACAATATATACAGAAAAAGAAAATCAATGAAACAGAGAGCTTAGTTTGGATCAACCAGTACCATTGTCAAACTTCTAGCAAGACTTCCAAAGGAAAAAAAGAGACAAAATACAAATTGCCAATATCAGGAATGAACCAGGCAATGTCAACTATATGTTCCACAGATATCAAAGAATCATAAGGAAATAGCACAAACAACTATGCACACATATAATTCATGAAATGGATGAATTCCTTGAAATGCACAAAGTACCACAACTCAACCATATGAAATCATATGAGTAGACCTTTAACTGTCAAGAAAATTTGATTCATAATTTTAAAAATTCCTCAAAAGGAAATACAGAAATCCACATTCTCACTAAATCGTTCTCTCAAACATTTTCAGAAATAACACAAATTCTACAAAATATTTTCCAGAAAACAGGGGAAGGTAAAACTCAAATTGTTTTATGAGGACAAGAAAAGACAAGTAGAACATAAATCTTTTTGTAATCACCCTAGTGCCAGTGCCAGACAAACACAAGACACACAAAAGTGCAGGCTGATACCTCCCATTAGTGTACATGCAAAAGGCCTTGCAATATGTTAGGATACAGAATTTGGAACATAAATACAAATTACACATGATGATATAGCCTCATCCCACATTTAAACATTGTCATTGGAACATAATATCTTGACAGACTAATGAAAAATACCATAATCATATTCACTAATATAAAAAAAGCATTGACGAAGCACCCATACATAGCATAGTATATTTCTATTTAGGGAAACACATACATGACAAATAAATTAGAAATTCACAATTGTATTTAACTTGGATTTAACTTTCAATTTTGGAGTCGTGTCCTTTTTCATTTGTGAAAAATTATGTGCCTTCATCTTTTGCTTCTCCAATATTCTATTATTTTCTTCTCAAAATCTTACTAGAAATAATATATAATTTCCACACTATCTTGAAACATTTGTAAATATCTTGGATGTTTTTTGTACTGAAAATTGAGCCCAGGGCATTTGAATTGACCTCTATTCCAATCCTTTTTTTTTTTTTTTTTTTTTTTTTTGAAACTAAGTCCTGTAAAGTTGTTCTGACTGAGCTATAAACTGCTAAACAGTTAACTTAGTGTCCCGTGCCTGATGAAAATATTTCAGACATTTTATCTCATTATTTTTCTGGATGGCTCCTACTCAACATCTCAGTTCTGTTTTCCCATTTATTGATTTTACGTTACTTGATTACATTTTTAATACTCAAATTTTTACTTGATAGTTTTTTTTTTATATTTACAAATACTCAAGCTAAGTTTTTATTTTAGAAAATAAAAATGTATGCACTAATTAGGAGCCTATTTTTTGGAACCAGATTGCACAGGTTTAAACCTGAGCTCTACCATTTATTATGTAACAATAAACAAATCACTTGAGCTTTTCTCGTTGTTTCTTCACTTACAAAATGAGGATTTTTTCCTCTTAGTATTGTTCTAAGAACTATTAAGTAGTCATATTTACATGTGAAAGTCTTAGAACAATGACTAGCAATGGACCTCTCCACATCAATGTTACCAACATTATACTTTTTCATTAATGGTATTTCTTCACTTGCTGTAGAGGACTCTGAAACGTTTTTAATTTTCAGACATGTCAGAGTTTGCTCTCAGTGACATCAAATGCATTACTTCTGATTTTGTTCTCAAGGCATTATTCAATTACATGCTTTAGAATTTCCATTTGAAAGCCTTCTATGAACAGGAGGCCTCCTTGTACTTTTTTTGTCTTCTTTCCTTCATTTTGTACATCTCATGTTCATCAAGATCCTGAAATCAGATCCCAACAACCAGCTTCTTTTTCAATATTGCAAAAACACACAAAAACAGTAAATGTGGCGTGACACTTGGCTGTAAATTTGTTCCTATTTTCCTGGTCTTTGATACATATACAAGCAGAGAAGATCAATTGTGCTGGTCATGCCGTGCTCCACAAGACGAAAGTTTTCAGCTCCCTAAAAAAAATCTTGGTTGGTTACAGGACCAGTTTTCATCAGTGCCATTCTGTACTACTTTCAAAAGTGCAAGTGGAAATTTAGTATATCCCGTTTTCCTGCTTTTTGCCTCTTGAAGGCCCTTGGGTCACCTCTCACAGAGAAATCTACACAATAAATACCATAGATAGTATGTAAATGCAGAATACTGCCTCCGTGCTCATGTACCTCAGCAAAAGTTCCCCTTAATAATTCAAAGCCTAGACAGAGAACAATGGCGATAGAAAAACAGGGTAGGGAGAAAAAAAATTTAAGACTATAAAGTAAAGACATAAGCTTCTATAGAAGGTGAATCATAGCAAAAGAATTGTTCTGTTCATATACTGAGAGGCCAAAGGTCAGCAGATATAAAAATATTTAAAAATATAATATAACATAATATAAAATTTTGTTTACTCACAATTAGGTTGTCATAATTTTTGAAGTAATATTAATGCTTTGAGCAAAAGTATATAAGCACGACCAGTGTGCAGGGTGCCCCCAGAGCTGCCATATGCAGGGAAGAGTAACACGTTTTGAGACACTGTAGCTAGAGCTTTCATAACTATTTGATTATAGTATTCTTTTCAATCCCTTTCAAAAGCCACTTATTGATCCTGGAGTATAACATATCATGCCATTTCTCAATAATGGAAGTCAAATACTCTGAAACGTAATTCAGTCAATTCAGTATTGGGAGAGTATTTACCATAAAAATATTTTCTTAGCCACTTCCTAAATGCATATTGTAATCATGAATAAAGAGGAAATTCCTTTGATTCATTATTGTTTCTATAGAAAGAGCTGGCTGTTTTATACTGTTGAAAGACTTTTAACTCTAATTAGAAAAGGAAAACAAAAATTGATTTTATTACTAAAGATACTGAAACGCAAGCATCTCCCATCAAGACATCGGAACAGCTTGAGTGATTCCATTTTTAGATGCTCTTATCTCTGATTCACATAGCTCTGAATGTCAACATTATTGTAACTGGCTTTTAGTGCTTCTGGCAGAGCGAGCTCTCTTAAATGAAACTGGAAAATGCCCAATTTTACTGATCATTGGGAAATTGTGAGGTCTTGCTGTTTTTCTCTTGGACACAAGCCATTGTGGCTCCACTCGCCTGTTGTCACTGCTTTTCCCAGAGAATAGCTTCCTTAGGAACCCTGCAGGAAAGAGGCTGGCATCAGGTCAGTGGCTTCTGAAGATTCTGGGAAGGGCTGGTATATTCTTGGAAAAAGAAAAACTTCATGGGACATATAACACGCATTTTATCTGAATTTGTGGTATTCACTGCCCTTTTTTCTAGATAAAGGGCTTAAATGAAAAAGGAATAAAACATAGAAAGCTTATTATGCGTCATAGGCAACACTGAGATTTACAATGCCCTCCATTCATTGCTGGAAGGGAAAACACTTCTCAGTCACACTGTCAAGGCTAAAAAATCTACAGTGATTATTATTGTCATTATTATCAATTAACTCATTGACTTTACACCTTTTTTCTCTGAAAAGCTCCATATACTTTAAAATAAAAAGGCTACATAGGATTTTTTTCAAATTATTATTTTTCTCAGTCCTGGTAATTGTTATGAGCCTGAGTTTGTTGTCCTCTCTCAGATTTAGAGATTGGAGCAGGAGTTTTCTTCATGGAACAGAGTCAACTTACAGGCTGTTTCTCTCATCTGTTTGAGCAAAAGAAAGAAAAAGAATGAGACAAACTGTCACGGTTTGGATCTGGAATGTCCCCCAAAAGCCTCATGTATTTGAATGTTGTGGAGTACCGTGGAACCAGGTGCTGTTAAAGAGTGGTCTAGTCAGAAGAGACAGACATTGGGGCTTGACCCAGAAAAATGAGGACCAATGGGGTTTGACCCAGAAGGGTTAGATCACTGGGGCTTGAGCTGAAACGGGTAGAACACTGGAACACATCTGGAAAGATATAGGCCAGCTCCAAGCTTCCTCCCTCTCTTGACTTCCTGTCTACCCTGCTATGAACAGCTCTCCTATTGCTGTGTTTTCAACAGCTACCGTTAATGGACTGAGACCCTCTGAAATTGTGAGCTAAAATAAATCTTTTCTCATTTAAGTCATGTATGTAGTTTGTCCCAGAAATGAGAAAGTAAACAAGTAAACAAGCTATCAGTTTCTATACACAAGAACTGACACATTACTATCACTCATACCTCATGTTAAGATGAATCATGAGAACCCACTAACATTCAGTTTGACTGGAAACTGTATATGAACATGTAATATGTGGATGTATTGTAAGCAGTAATGTTCTCTGACATACAGACTCTTTGTGTTTATTTGTATTTTTTTTTTTTCATTAAATGGAGAAGCCTTCCAAAGACTAGCTGGTCACTTGAAGAGACTGCTGAAACAGTCCTATACCTGTGGTCCCTATGATGTGACCACCTAGCATGGCCACCACCAAGGAAGAAAGTTCTGCTGTCCCGATATTTCTTGATATCTTGATATTCATGACAGACTAATTTTCTGTGGAGAAAAAAAATAGCCTAAAACAAGAATAAATTATTTATAGTTCTAAAGATTAATGAAACTTTTTGATCTATAGTTTCCCTTCTGCTCTGCTCTCCTCTGTAGTATGATACAAATGGTCTATTGATCTAGTTGTTGTCTATTTATTCCTTATAGTCAAATTTTACTTGTGTGAAAGAGCAGCCAGGTGTGTGAGAATTCGGAAGTAACAAACAAGGGAAAGCAGATGGATTGTATGTCATTGACAGGTAAAGTACTCCTAGAAGGAAGTCTTAGAGAAGAACAAGAAAAATCTCTAGTGTGATTGTATCGCTAACATTTTTCTTTTTTAAATCTCCAATATTTTCTATATTTCTTTTTCATTTTTATTTCTTCTACTTTTCTGTATTCTTAGCCTCAGAATTAAATTTACAAAAATGCATTTCACAATCAGAAGAATCTTTCTAAATGTATTTCAATTTGTGTCTATTAGTGTTCAGTCGGGGTGATCCAATCAGTAGGTTTTTACAATACTTGTAACAGTGCGTTTTTCTCTATATTCCAATTCTCTGATACAATACTTCTCCAGTAGTTCCAAATGTCTAGTTGCTAAAACTCTCATCCTCTACACCTTCTTAAAGGCTATAAGAAACTAAGGTTGTATGATCTAATTCCTTCATTCTTTCCACTCCTCCATTCCTATCTTTCTTACTTCTTCCTCCAGGTGCAAGCAATACTTATCATAATACCAATAAGTCACTGGAAAAAGACAAAATTTCATTTAGAACAGAGAGAGAAGCCTGAGAATGTAGTATCAATAACAATAATGCATACGTGGGCAAGGAAGTATAGGATGTACATGATGTTTCTGTCAGTAGAATGTGAACTTCATAAAAGCAGGATATTTTTTCAGTTTGTTCACTGGTAAATCCTTACTATGAAAAACAATGCCTTATGCAAGTAGTTACTTAATATTAATATGTACTTGTCTTAGTCATCACAGTTTGAGGTGGGGAAATGTTTACCTCACAATTCGGCGTTGTCTGGCAGATAAGAGCTGCCCACGGCATCACAAGAGGAAGGATTAGTGTTGAGAAGAAGCCAGGGCAAAGTGTATCTTTCCAGACCACATCCTCAATGATCTGCCACACCCTCAGCGATTCACCCCTCCCTCGGTTATCTGCCCCTTCCAAGCAGGCTCTACTACGTATAATCCACAACTTCCAAATACCTGAGACTTTCGGAGAATATTCCAGATCCAAACCACAACATTCTGCTCCTGGTCTTCAAAAGACTCATGTTAACCTTCTTATACAAAATATATTTAGTTTGTTTCTAAGACTTGCAAAACAATGTGCCACTGCTACTGCTAGGTGACGCTCGCAATACCCAATACCTACAACTTAAGAAAAGATAGTTCTATTATAGCTTACATTTCAGAGGTCTCAATCGAATAATGATTGCTTAACAGTGGCAGTGAAGTGCAAGGTTCAGATAGAAAACAGCTGCTCAGAGCATCAGAAGAGGAGGAATTAGGTTTGGGGAGAAATTGGTGCAAGAGTTTATTCTTCCAGGCCACACTCTCAGTAATCACCACACTCTCAGTGATCCAAAAATCCTCAGTAATCTGCCTCTCCTGACCAGGCCCCACCACCCAATAGCACATGAAATCCACATATAATCAATAATCTACATACATGTGAGGAATTTTGGGGACATTCCAGACCCAAAGCATAACATCACTTGATAAAGGAATCAATTCATCCAATTATTCTTTTATTCATTTCATCAATCTCTTTTGATTCTGAGAATTATTCTATGATTTAGTTAATATGATTACTGTGATAAAATAGGATAATTTTCTATAGGAAGATCTTACTTTTCTTTTTGTGGCGCTGAGAATAGAATGTAGGGCCTTCACACCATACTACAACGCTAACCCATTTTTTGGTTTTTGATTTTGTCTCACTCCATCACTAAATCACAAATTTCCCCAATTAAGCTCAAACCTACTATGTTCCTCCTTCCTCAGTCCCCAGAGTGATGGAAGCACAGGCCTGTGACACTAGGCCTGTGCTAAAGTTTGAATTTACAGTGTCCTGTAAAAGCTTCATGTATTCAGAACCATGCACTATTGGGATGTGGTGTCTGGCTGGAAGGGATGGATGCTTGGGGCTTGATCTGAGTGGATTATGTCAGTTTGTTAAGACTGGGGTTGCCAGTTTGTTAAGACTGGGGTTACTCATGACAGAGCTGTAGGTGTGTGTTACTTAGTTGGGGGTCAGGTGAGGCAGAGGCACCCACCTTGGGTGCGGGAGGCCCAATAGGCAAGTGAAGCTAAGTAATGGAAGAAGAAACACTGTTTCCACTTCTTCCTGGGGAGGCTCTAGTCTTCCCTGAGACTCATCTCTTCAGCTTGCTGCCTTCTTCGCTTCGCTTCTCTCTACAACTCCATGAGCCTCTGCCATGTGCTTCCGCCATTGGGGCTGCCCCTGCCCCTTTGAAACTGCGAGCCCACAAATAAATTTTTCCTCCTTTAAGTTGCGGCTGTTGGGTATTTTGTCACAACAATGAATAAGTGGCTGAGGCAGCCTGTCTCTTTTCCTTGATACCCTAGATAGCATACACTGAAAGGAAAGCTGTTATAACACAATACTACTTGAATACCAGGAGAAATACAGGATTCAGAGATGAAAGAAAAGAAGAAACAAGGCAAGCAAAGAAAATATATAGAAGTTTTCTGCTCAGTGGTTGCATGTATATAACAAGTGTGTTTTCCCCAAAGGTAGAAAAGCAATCCAGGAATGTGGAGACACGGCAGAACAATTCGTTTCCTTGCTTTCTCTGAAGCCTCCTTCCCACTGATCCAATTTACATTTGAAGCTTTGTTGGGGAAGAAATGGTCCTAAGCGTCATACCCAGCCACACCACAAGGGCAGTGTTTCCTCTGTGCCAGTAGACACGTTGGTAGCAGAACTGGCAACCTAGCTCCGGATTTCAGGCAAAACACAAACTATTTCCTGAACCGTTCTAGCCAGACAACTGGGCACATTTACACGTGGAGGATAATTAAAAACTAAGTCCGTTATTCCTGGTAATTAAAGTCTCTAAGAGGCTGAGTATTCTGTAATGTGAGATTTTCTGAACAGGTCTTGAACATAAAAATACATTGACTGTGGAGCTTCCTCATTTCAAATGTAGTTTTCCTTTCTTTCTATTTCTAGGCAATTAAAACTATCTTAGGAGTGAAATACACAAAAAATTAAAAATAAAAAATAGAATTAAAGTCCCATAAGTGCACACATCTATTAAATATATACAAAAGCACATGCTTTCATCTATAGAGATTATTTTTTCAATGCTGTTTTTTATTTAAGGTATTTCTCAGCTTCATTAATCAGCAATGCATTTTTTAGGCATATAATTAAAATTTAATTTGAGAAGCCACATTTATTGCATTTATCTGTTTAGTGAATTACTACACCTTCTTTTTGACTGAATTCCAATGTGGAAATAAATACATATTTTTAGAAAAACACTTTTACAGCAAGAACACAAATAAACATACCAAGGGCAGCACACCTGTTATTTACTTGCTAAAATTATGTGTTGATAATTGGCACTTTAAGTAAACACAAAATTTCTTGGTTCACTAAACTATAAGGGGTTCTGATGGGTAAGAAGAAACAGAGATATAAGCTAATTTGTTGTCCTTCAATTTCTGATGGTAGCACTTACATAACAATAGGATCTGGTTTGGGTGTGAGTCATAACACTCCTGCTGACAGCCATGAAAGCATCCGCCCTGCTACCATGGCTAGGATCCGGAGAGCATGGTGGCTATTGCCTTTATTCTAGGGCATTGCCAAGGCAAAAAATCAATATAAGACTTCAAAAGGAGCAATTAGGACCCAGTTTGGAATAACTACACCTGAGTTCCTTTTCTAAAGGCTACAGTTGTGTGAGAAAATGGTATCTACTTATTTAGAGAAATGTTCTTTTGATCAGACTAATTACCGACTGACGTCAAGCATCTATGAGGCACAGAACTTCAGTGACCATGAAGAAATGTTCTTAAGCCTTTACTCTGTAGTAACCACGTTCTGCAGATGCCGGTTCCTTTCTGACACTAATTTATGCTTCTTTTAATACAGGGCAGCATATGACCATGTCCAACTTTTTTCTCCCCCAGAACTTTGTCCTATCATCCAAAAGTTGTCTTCATCTGATAATTTTTTGTATCTCTAAGTGTTTTAAGAGAATCCCATATTTTCTATTCTTGTTTTTGAAATGAATAGTCTATAAAAAAGACTGTAATCATAAAGACAGACAACATCAAATTTCTGCTACCAAAATTTTGGGATGCCAACTAGAGAAACCCTGGCATTCTATGAGCAGGGCTTTATGGGTGATGGTGATTCTGTTCAAAGCTCAGAACACCAGAACACTGACAAGAATGCAAACAGCAAAGTCCTGGCTCAGGAAGCGTCAGATGGAAGCAAGGAATACATTGGCAGTTGGACTAGATGCCGTGTGCTTTATCCTCTGGAAGAAGTTTTGTCTACAATTTCCCCATATCCTAAGACTTTGCAAGAGACTGAGATGAAAAGTTGTGGGCTAATAAATTTAGCATAGAAAATCTCAAAACAGTCCAATATACAGACTGTAGCAAGAGCACTTTTGGCTTCTTACAGCAAAATTTGGAGCTAAAGGCAGAGCAGAAAAAATGTGCAAAGTTTATTTTTGTCCCAGAGGAACATATATAGAGTTAACACAAAAATGCAATAAAAGAGAGAAGAGTTTAGCACATGGAAAAAGACCCAAGAACTTTGTACAGAGACAAGAAGAAAGACACCTTGAAGGTATTTCAGAAATCAACGTTGCAAAAATTTCAAAAACAAGGCTATAAAAAATATAAACATTTCATTAAAGAAGAGAGCCTCTGTGCCCTGCCCAAGTAGCTGTTTCTGAGCTCTGCTACCATGGCTAGGTGCTGGAGTGGAATAGTGGCTGTTACCTTTATTCCAGGGCACTGGCAAGACAGAAATCAGTATCAGACTTTAAAAGGAGTAATGGCTGTGACTTTTACTTTGCCCAGCCAGTCACTCAGAAGCCGCTATAGCCATGCTGCAAAGGGATCAGGCTACTGAAATCAAACTGTGTCAGGCATGTGATGCTAATTTTAACATCATGCATGCACATTATAAGAGAGGCCCCTACCCAGATTTTAAAGGAAGGCCTGAAAGGGCGAAACAGGGCCTTCTGAGAGAAAGGAAGCTGAGATAATCGAGCCAACAATGTAGTGACAACCTCAGTCAGAGGTACCAGGAGCTGAAATGTCTGCTAAGGAAAACTGCAAGTTGTGAGTGAAGCCAGCTGGAGAGAAGCCATGTGGGTGTCGGGAACCCAGACCACAGTGGTGGAGCCACGCTAGCACTTTGGTGATCATTCATCTGTTTATTTACTTATTTGCTCGTTTATTTGTTTGTTCAATTGTTTTTGAGACTGGGTCTCGATCTATAGTACAGGCTGATTCTGAGCCCATTATTGAGCCCAGGCTGGCCTTGAACTCATGGCAATTCTTCTGCCCAAGCATGTCAAGTGCTGGGACTACAAGTCTGTTCCACCAGGCACAACTATAACGTGGTGCTGGAGGATCAAACCTGAGGCCTCATGCTTCCTGGGCAAGTACTCTACTCACTGAGCTAAGACTCCAAGCCCTAGAACTCACATCTTACTATCATGGGCCCCGGGTGTTGGATATAGTGCTATAGGACTGAACGTTTGCTCTGCTGGGGTCTGGCCTTGCTTTGACCTGATTCTTTTTTTTTTTTTTAATCTTTCTGTTCTTTGCTTTTGGAATTGGAATGTTCTCCTACTACCACTGCTTCTTATAATTTTGTAACTTGATTTTTATTTTTAAAGAGTTTTATGACTAAGAGTTTGTCTTGAGTCTCAGAAGAGACTTGAAGTCTGAAAAGTACTAAAACTGGTAATGTATTGAGGGAATGGAATGCTTTATTCCTGGCTGTAGGTGGGACATTTGTGGAATTATAAACCTGGTAAATGTTTTAGGTTTGTAATTTTTTAGGTAGAATTATAAACCTGATGGTTTTTTTATTTGGAAATTAAGTGTGGCTTAAGGAGGTGTTTTTAGGTGTGAAGGTGATAATCAAAGAGAGGCAGCAGCTAGGGTGTAATGTCTCCCCTGGCTTTGGGTCCTCCCAGGGGTTGACAGGGTACACTTCGGAATGCTTCTGGCTACCTCACAGACGCATGGCCTTGGGGGAAATGTTAAGTCTAAGACACCTGCTCTTCTGCTACTGTTTCTCTGCTCTGCTTCAAGGCCACGATGAATTCCATCACACGCTTTTACCATGGCAATCTATCCACTTTCTGAGCCACTGCTTTAACAGGAATTAATAAAAGTATAAAGGAAAGTAAGAGGTTGAATTGCCAGTGAAGGAAACCAGGTTCAGAAGGACAATTCTGTCTCATACGAAGAATATTAAAAAGATTTCATCTCACAGAAATTTGAAGTAGAATGATAGGTAGCAGAGGCTGGGAGGATTAGAAGGCGTAACTGATAGTAGAGGCTGACCAATAGGTATTGACTGTAGTGAGACTGGGGTTAGAAGTTCTGATATGCTAATAAATACTAAGATGAATATAGATAATAGTTATGGTCTAGGTACCTCAAAAGGCTTTCAGGAAGGATTTTAAATGTTTATTCCATAAAGAAATGATAAATATTTGAGAAGAAATATAAAATTTTAACTGATGAAAACATTATGCAACACACATGTATTGAAATATCCTAGGGTATGCCATTGATACATACCATTATCATATTTCATATATTGGTTAAAATAAATGATTTTAAATTTTTGTATATTTGATGATGACTTCTTTGCATTAATGTTTGTCTGAGTCCCCTTAAAAAAATAAATAGAGCAAACTTGATAGCATTGAAAATGTTGAGGACTTCTACGTTCATCATTTCTTGTTGCCATGACACAACATTTGAGAACATGAGCTTACAGGGACCTCGTAGTTTGGACGTGGAATGCCCTTCAAAAGCCTCATGTATTCTGATGTTGTGAATAACTTATGGATTTCAAGTGTTGTTAAGACATGGGACCTGATCAAGGAGGGGTGGATTATAGGCATGTGGCAGATTATGGGTATGAGGTAGGTTACAAGCCTGTGGTGCATAACTGGGCATGTAAACTTGAAGGATATACACTCCTGGCCCTGGTTTCTTCCTAACCCTTCCTCTTGTGATGCTGTGAGAAGCTAATCTCCGTGAGACCTTTTGTGCCATTGCCTATTGCCCGTGAATGGACTGAGACTCTCTGATCCTGAACTAAAATAAACATTTCCTACCTTAAATTGTGGATGTTGGATTCCTATCCCAGCAATGAGTAAGTAACTAACAAGAGGGATAATTGCTGTGACCTTATCTGAACCTGTAGTTCAGAAGCCCTTGGAAATGACTTTCAGGAAGAGAATTTAAAGGTATGGAGATACTGGCTAGAAAGGCTTTAGAATACTGTGAGTCATGCTTGCAGGGAAATTCTAGTGAAAGCTGAGAAACCAGAATGCTGATAGAAGTATAGATTGTAAAGGACAAGCTCAAGATGCTTCAGATAGGAAGGAAGATTTTATTGGCAATTGATCTGGAAACCCTGGGTGCTATGATCTCATAAAGTGTGTTGACATTTGCTGCTGCGCTCACACTTTCCCTGAAAATGAGATTGAGGAAAGTGGACTAATTAAACTGGTAAGGAAACTTTTGAGGCAGCTCCAGTGTTCAGGCCATGCATGGGTTTTGTTTGATAGTTTGAGCCATTTATGCACTGAAAAACAAGAAAAAAAAATGGCAAGCCAAAAAGGTAAAAAAATTGTAGTTTTTGCAGAATAAAAAAAAACCTACAAATCTGGGACAAAAAAAGAGTACATGATTGTTCAAGGAGAGTAGCATTAAGAAGAAGCTCAGTACTTGGCATCAGGACTATAGGAAAGATGCCTTGGGGGCATATCAGGAGTCAGGAAGACCAAAGGTGCAAAGATAAAAAGTCTTTGAGGAGAATACCCTAGAGCACTGTTATGGTTTAGATCTGGAGTTTATCACAAAAGCTTCATCGACCTATGTGTACTGTGTACAATTGGAAGGTGGGGCCTACCTGGAAGAGATGAATGGCTGGGGCTTAACCCAGAAGAGGTGGAATACTGAGGCTCAACCTGGAAGGGGTAGGTCACTGGAACAGGACCTGGAAGAGCATGAGCTAGTTCTGCCCTTCTTGTCGGATTTGGCTTTCTGTTTTTAATGCTGTGAGAAGCTGCCTCCACCATGTGTTTCCATTGTTTTCAGTCGTCCATGGGTGGACCGTGACCTTCTGAAATTGTGGCGCTGCTTTCACAGGCAGGCGGAATGGGTCTAGGAAGGCTTCCACCCATATTTTAGGAGAAAGCCTCCAAGCAGTGTGCACCTGAATGGACGCACATCAAGTTCTGAAGGTAAAGCCAAAGGTACAGCAGAGACTCTAGAAATTTGGAGACCCCGGGAATGGATATTGTTCAAAGGAAGGCTACAAATTGTAAAAGGAGCCAGCCCAAAAGAGAAGCCATGGAGGTCGCACCCAGAGGAAATTCATATAGACAGAGGCACCTATGGCTTTTGGAGCTCACATCTTCCCTCAGCTTGAGAGGCATATGGAGGTACAGGAGTTAATAGAACAGCAAGATGTAGCATTTATCCTGTAGGCTTTCATTCATGCTTAGGTGTGATTGCTTTCTATCCTCTTTTCTGGGTGGGAATTTTTACTCTGCATCATTATGTGTTGGAAGTGTTGAAGTATTCTTTGATTTTCCACGTAGACTCACAGCTGAAAGTTTACCTTGACTCTCAGAGACTTTGGACTTGGATTTTTTAGCAATGCTAGAATTGTTAAGATTTTGGCAATTCTCAGAGAAGGAATAAACGCATTTTGCTTAAGGAGGTAGACATGAGTCTTTTGGGAATCAGGAGGCAGAAAACATAGTAATTTAAGTATGATAAGTAAAATATAAGTGATTATTAACTATGACAAGACATTAACTATGGAGCTTATAAAGAGAATTTCAAGGAAGGATAAAAGTATGGATGACCTCCTAACACTGAGTTTTAATTCTCATGGGAGTTAGTATGAATTTCAGTCCACACGATGGCTGAAAAAAATTGGAGTTGCCTGGGCTACAGCTGATCTAGAGAAAATGGACATACAGAAAGCAACCCTCACAGGAACATATAACCTTACGACTTGTATGTGGAAAGAAATTCAACATTGCTTTTGGGATATACCATGTTTATGTCAGGTGTGCTACTGAAAGTCCCCCACCAGGGCTGTGAAATCATTAATGGCTGCAGTTATCCAGATTCATGGCTGGACAAAGCCCTACTGGATATTTCCATGGGCGTGTACTATTAATAGGCCATGCACTGGGCATAAGAAATAGCAAACCCCAGGTCACTATAATTGCAAGGAGAAACACTCTCCTGCATTTGTTCCCAGCCAGGTTATTTTGCTACTGCTGACTAAATCCAAGTTGGAGGTAACCTGTCTTTGGATGAAAAAAAAAAAAAAAAGATTCATTCAAAGCTAGATCCAAATAGCTGGAGGGCACCATATACAGGTTTTCTTTTGTAACCATGAGGGAGAAAATAGAATGATAAAATAGACATGCCCAGGTTGTTTCACCTCTCCCCAGATGGGCCTTTGCCTTCCGTGCATGGAAGTGAAACTGACTTCTGATAGAGCATCCCCAGATCCTGACCATTCATTTGGGAGAGGGGTGGTAGAGGATGTTTAAAGAAGCCGTTAGGGTTACTGTATACAAAAGGACCAAACCTGCGAGGGCACAGGCTTGGGTTTTAATGGTTTGGAGGGTTCTGCTTTCTTTGTTGTAGGTTCAAGAGCATTCTTAGAAATTAAGATTATATAGTATTTGAAAAAGTTTCATTTTCTTGGGAGTATACTATGAAATGAAAACCCATGAAATCAGCCAAGTAAATCATATATATATATATAATTTCTTTGATGTATCATGTATCATCTTTACTCATATTTTTTAAAAAGAAAAATACAGCTGTCATTGAGTTACGATTATCAACAAAGTTCTCATCATGGCTGTGCATATCTAATAACGTCTATTCGTTATGATTCAATTTCTAGGTCATCTTCCAATTTGCCTTTTCCCTGGCATTTTCCCTTAACACTGATCCTAGAGATCGCTCTCCACACAAAGCGCCAACTGCTAAGTTCCAACAAGAACAGGACGATTCATCCAGTCCCTGCTACTTTACTGCTTTCCTACAATTTGACCCAGGATGCCCGCTGCTAACACTACTTTCCTAGCACAGAGTAATGGACCTAGGATTGGATACAGAGGGCAGAGCGAACTGTGGAAATCCCTCAGCACAGACTTCATCCAAGTTCTGTGACTGGTTCTTGGATTTATCAGTATTACACTGTTTCCTCATCAATGCCCAGTGATTACAGAACTTAGACAAAGCCGAATTTCTAACACAGTTACTTTTGCCTATCTCATGTTCCACTTCCTATAGAAACAAGCCACAAATATTTGTTGCCTGGCATCGAGTAGCTAACACACCTCCGACATGACTGATTTTAAAGTGCATCACTGCAGTATATTCAAAAATGACTTCATTCTTTGCAGAAAGTCAGAGACGTACCAATTACTTCATCCCAATAATGAAAGAAATAAGAGTGGTAGGATCTTCTGCTTCTCTTAATTGTTACTTCAAAGTTTCTATCATCTGTAAAATACAGTTGAAATTTTCTTTAGGAGCGCTGAGTACTTCATTACAGTACTGTTAAATTATAACCACTGAGCTCTAATTGATGAGCTACTAAGAACAAGGCAATGTCTGGCAGCACCTTCAGCCCTATGTGGCCATTATTGAGAATACATTGTCTTTGTCTACCCACATTTTTATGTGTCACCCCATCATCATAGTTGCGAGAACGTTCTATACACTCGCCAAGTGCCATCCAACCACCTGGACTCCTCCCCTTCATTTATTCTTTAACAATTTTTACCAACAATATTCCTGACACTGACACACTGATTTATTCAACCCAATCTCCCTGACTCATGAGACCTTTTAAAACCAGCAGCTGCTGCAAAACACAAAATTCTAGTTACTACTTTCTTTTCTTCCTCCTCTTTTCTTTTTATTTTTCTTTTGTTGTTGTTGTTGTTGGGTTTTTGGTGGGGGGGTGTTTTGTTTTGTTTTGTTTTGTTTTTGTTCCCTCTCTAGACAAGGCTGGTCCTACACTCACGAACTGCTGTGCTATTCCTCCATCCCTCATGGCCAACTCTCACACATGGACTGTCATTTGCTGAGTGAACTTAAGAGCTTTCTCTTCCCAGCTTTTCTGAGAAGGATAAAGAGGCAAATGATCACTCAGAAACTCTCCGTACTTGAAAAGGAGCTGGTCAAAACACTGCTGTCTGCCCAAACAGTTAGCATCACCTACAAATGGAATTAAAACATCTAACTCTCATGCAGGCAGTTCTGACTCCTTCATTTGGGTTGTTTTCTAAATCAAAATTCACGTGTTCCCTCTGCCACACATCTGAAATGTTAGCATCCTAAATACAAGCTGAATAAAGCTAATGAAATGCCAAAATAAAAAATAAGACACAAAGTGTGTCATGAATTTTGAATTTTCCCAAAGGCTATTACCCCAACGGCCCATATGTAGAGAGTGCTAATGTATTTAATCATGGGTTATTGGCATCCTGCTATAGACAGCAGCTTAGAAACCTCAATGTTATGATGGGCATTTTGAGGCCTTTATTGCAGTGCTGACAAATGATAATCACTGAGATTTAAATTACTGAGTGGTTAGGACAATTTCCACCATTGAGAATGCACCAGAATCTGCCTAGATTAGTCATGGTACTACATTATGGTCATTTAGAGACAGCAGCATTTTTATATGCTAATCAACAGCCATTGGGCCACCTGGACACGTACCTTTCTACCCCGTGTTTACCCTGATTTGTTTCTTTTGATATTTTGTATAATATTTATTCACAATACAGAGAGGTGTATGTTTCAGAGCAAAGACAAAAGCTGCCTATCTGCCCACATCTAGCCCATGGAGGCTTCCAGAAGTTGTCTTCAGTTGCCACTAGAAACCCATGTCTCAGCATTTAATTCTCACACTAGCACAGGAGCTGTAATTTTTATTTAAGGATTGAACACATAAACTCACTCATTAGAGGAGTCATGTTTGAACTAATACGTCTACAGACAGGGCAGTTTCACCAGCAGTGGTTGGTTAGAGTGCAATAATTTCAGTGACACAAGTGATTCTTGGATGTCAAAAGGCTTCCGCACCACTGACATTCACTCACAGATTGACTCAGTACAGCTTGCTACAGAATGTACAGGAAGGTGAGTATGAGCCCAGGGAAAGCAAGGGTCTCCTTTGTGATTCTTCTCCTTTGATTTTCTAATGGGGCTTCCTCACACTTAACCCATTCCTCTGTCACCAGTCACCAGCATTCTGAGAACTCCCAGGTAGCTGCCTCCTGGGTAGGGCTTTATAATTTGGTTTTGATGGAATTCAGCTCCATCAAAGGAGGGCTCTCTCTCTCTCTCTCTCTCTCTCTCTCTCTCTCTCTCTCAGTTTTTATTTTTAACATATCCCAAGAACTTAGAAAAGTGCCAGGCACATATTGTGTATTCAATAGACATTCATAAAATGAAAACAATTGACTCCCATTAAGACATTCAGGATCCCAAGATGCATGCAATTGAAATGTGCCTTCTAACAAAAGAGGCACATGTGTGTGGAAGAGGCCCTTTCCTCATCGATCCCACTTCTATGCTAAGAATCTGGGATCTTGCTTGAGATGGCCAAGTCCCTAGCCAAGCACATACTACTACAGCTGGTTTTAGGGATGCTCAATTTGTATTCCTTAGCCTCATTCTAACATAAAGCAGTTTTGATCTTCACTATTCCCACCTAGGTTTTATCACCATCACTACCTAGGCTTTCCATAAGCCGTGTCAATATTGACATTCTCTAGGATTGGTGCTCAGATGTCTCTACTTGTCAATTTACTCGTACCTCTCCAAATGTCAGCTACATACGAGTACCATTTATGTACTTATCTATCTACTTACTATTATCCTTTGGATCTGGAATATCCCCCAAAGACTCACTACTGTGGTTTGGATCTATCGCGCCCCCAAGAGCCTTATGTCCCTGCGGATACTGTGTACTGGTGGGAGGTGGGGCCTGGCTAGAAGGGGTGAGTGCTGGGGACTTGGCCTGAAGGAGAATGTGCCAGCTCTACCCTTGCTCCCTGATGTGGCTCTGTTCTTCTGTGCTATAAGGAGCCCTGTATCTGGCTCAGGACTACCATGTGGTTCTACCGTTTCCAGCTGCCCACCCATGTATGGACCTTCTGAAACTGTGAGATGAAATAAATCTTTCCTCCCTTAAATTGTGGATATTGAATATTTTGTCCCAGCCATGAAAAAGTAAGACAGAAAACTAGTAACGTTAATTTATTTCCTTATTTCCTGTCATCCTTTGGATCTGGAATGTTCCCCCCTACAGTCTCATATTTTGGATGTTGTCAATTCCTTATGGATTTCACATGCTGTTAGGAGGCAGGGCCTGATATGGAGGGGTAGGTGACTGAGTGTGTGGTGGGTCATTGAAGCTACGGGCTTAGAAGGATGTATTGTTGCCCTGACTTTTCCTCAATACCTAATTTATCATCTTCTTATGATTCTGTGAGCAGCTGTTTTCTGCCATTGTCAGCCACCCATGCATGGACCAAGAGCTTCTGATATTGAACCCAGGGCCTTACACTGAGCTATATCCCCAACCTTCTTGGTGAATGCTTTATTTTGAGATAGTGTCTTGCTAAGCTGCTACCTTGTCCAGGCTGGGCCCAAGATTTCAGTCCTCCGGCCTCAGCAGAAAGCGGCATAAATTTCTCAAGCCACCAGAGGAGAAAATCCTCTAGTGACCATTCAGATCAGAGAACACGCTATTACAGCACATCAGATATTAATCATCTTTCAACTCAAATTTTCTAAAATTTCCTTTGAGTTTGTCTTTTATCTTTAGATTATTTAGAAGTTTGTTGTCTAATTTACAAATATTTTGATTTATTTTGCAAATACATCAAAAGATTTTATTTTTATTAATTGGTCTGATTTTTACCTAATTCTGTGAGGTCTGTGAATATATTGTAGGTGATTTTAGTAATATTGAAGTTTCAAGATTTGTTTTATGGTTCAACATACATTCTGTCTTGATGAATATATCCTGTGCACTTGAAAAGGAGGTTGCACAGAGCGCCCTATAAATATCAACTTAACAAGGTAGTTAAGGGTGTGGTGCATATGTTAAAATATTCTTATTAATTTTGATCTCATTGCTGCATCAATTTATTATTACATATCTTTAAAATTTGCATAATATTTAATGATTTGTGACCTATAATTACCAAATTAAGTCTGTCTTAACCGTATACAGATTCAAAATTACATATACCTAATAAAATATCTCTTTGCTATTTTGTAACATTCCTTAGTAGCTCCAATCATACAAACTGCTTTAAATTTTATTTCCAATTTCCTTATTCTTACTGTCTGTCTGTCTATCTATCTATCTATCTATCTATCTATCTTTTTTTACCATTTACTTTTTAACTTTTGTCCTTACATTTAAAGTGTTTTCCTTGGAGTTAGAATAAAGTAGGCAGCATGAAAATCGCATCAATATAAATTTAAATCCATATTAGTAATTTTTATAATTTAAATATGAAATTTTTCTCCAAGGTCTCCGGTGTTTACGAGGTGACTGTGTCTGTCATGGGGCTATATTCCCATCAGTGGAGACATGAAGAGTTCAGTAGTTGAGTGCACTGCTAAGGGAAGCTCCTTAAGCGCATGACCAGGGAGAGTGTTTTGCTGTTGTTGGTGTTGTTGGTGTTGGTGGTGGTGTTGTTGTTGTTGTTTTGGCCCTGGCTCCTTGCTTTTCTCTCTACTTCCTAGTTTCTAGGAGCTAAACAACTTTCCTCAGCCCCCTGCCCTACTGTTTGTGCCATGGAGCCAAGTGACCAGGAACTGAAACCCTAAGCCGTAATAAACCTCTCCTTCTTTAAGCTACAATTGTCTGATATTTTAACCCAGTGAAGAGAAAGTGACTATTAAATTTTTGATTGCCTCTCAAGCATCTATTTCTACATTTTCCCCCGTAGCCAGCAAGAAACTGTAGACCACATAACCCTCTCCTCTTTGAAGCTGTAGGTGTTGTGTATTGTGTGGCAATGACAGAAAAGTGAGTAATGCTGCAGTGTTACCTTTTTTGTTTGCATGACTCCTACAGTTACGTAAAATACTAAGTTGAAAGTTTTTGTTTTGTATTTACCCAAATTTGAACACTTTCTGATGCACTGGCTTCAGTTTTAAGATCCCATTTACTCTTTGTTATAATCCCCAGAAGGCTGACAAACTTTTTAAAACTCTATTTATATAATCAGTCTGGGGAATTCTTGTAGCTTTCTTTTGTCTGAAAATATCTTCTGTTCCTTCATTTATGAAGCATCAATTCACAGAACAAAAAATTCTGGCTACTTCTTTTCCATCTCTTAGACTTAGAAAATATTGTTCTCCTGTCATCTAGTTTTGTTGGTGTCTGATGGAAATACTATCATCCGGAATATACTTCATGTCAGAAATAAAGGTTAAAGAAATTCTTGGGTAAATTTTGTATGTATTGAAATTTTTATTGAATAATGTATTAACACACTGTCATAATCCTAATGATGAAAACTGAATTTTCTTGAAAATAAAATCACAGGACTAAGCTAACCAAGAACTAATTTATTATGGTCTAATACATGGCATTCATTATTGGGAAGACTGAAGTAACAGATTTTGTACTCAGTTACCAGAAATTATTGTCAGAGATCTGCCTTAAAATTGGTATGTAGTTAAGTGACTGATTCTTCAGCTGTAAACATGATTCAACAGGAGAAATCACTGAAAAACATCCAGGAACTCCTTAGTTATTAGTTAATGTATGAAACTAAATAAAGTTCTAGAAAAACAGTTTGTTGATTAATTATAATTTGATTAGAGTGTGTAGGGCCCAAAAAATACTGGTAAAAGCTATGGTTACATAATGAAACTTATTTGGCTGAAGAAAGTAATATTGAATTCTTTTTGAGGTAGTAGGAAACACTTAATGTGTTTGCTTATGATTTCTTTCTCTTGATTGTTAGGAAATCTCCTGGGAAAAGAAAGGTGAGGTAACTATAATGTTTCTAAATATTCTAATAATTGATGTAATAGTAATTATTCTAATAATATTTATATTGTTTATATAAACAGCTTAATTAGAAGAGCCTGTTAAAATACATTTTTAGCAGCATGCCTCAACTGTAGGGGCATTATGATAAAACTAGATCAATTTACTTTTGAGTATTACATCTTAGAAAATATAAGAAGAGTTAGTCGACTACCTGAGGTACAAAGTAGAAATGTTCCAAAAACAAAATGATCCCAGCTGTATGAGATGATACACATTCTAGTTTTTTCCTATCTTTCTTTTATTTTCTTTTTCAAAAAGGGGTTAAATGAGAAAGTAAATCTCTAGAGAATAGGTTGCTGAGGGTCCTAAGGGTATGAAGAACTTGAACCCTTTATAAAGCTTTTGCTCAGGTAGTTTCTAGTAGTCTTCTATGGTGGGGGTTGTGGAACCAAGATAAGCCCACTAATTACCTTAGGGCATCTAGAAGAAACTGGGAGGGAGAGGATAAGCTGCCTGTCTTGCTGTTCCGGGAGGGGCCGGGGCCTTGATTAGGACCTTGAGTCCACCTTGAGTCCACTTTTGTTCCCATGACTTCGTCTGAGTCCTGCCTATCTATTCTAACCTATTTTCCTATCTAATATTTGCACCCTCTGAGAAGACCACCCTATTTCTATAGGAGGAGGGGGCCCTGATCTATCTGGCGGCTTTGTGCTAAAAGTGGGCAAGTCAGGTAATCCAGAAGGATCAAGAGTTTCTGCCCATTCTTCTCCAGCGATTAACAGATGCCGTGGCTAAACGGTACAGTAGAACCCGCTTCCACTGCCGGATGGGTCCTTCTGAGAGACAAGTTCATCGTGCAGTCAGGGCGAGACATTCATAAGAAAATTCAAAAACTACTGGAGAATACTCCTACATTGGATGCACTTCTGAGAAAAGCAGGAAAAAGTCTTTGCCAACAGGGACCAAATGGCAGAACAAAGGAACTACCGCAGGCACCAAGAAATGGCAGCAGCCTTTCGGGGGGTATCTTACAAAGGTGGGGCCACACTGAGAAAAGCCAGCCTGTTTCTTGTGCAGGCAACTGGGGCACTTCAGGTCTGAATGGTTCCCACACCCTAACTTGCAGGGGAATCATTGGAAACAAGGAGTACAACTACGGCTGTCAGGACCTGGGGCCACCCCAACACCAGTGAGGGTCCCCAAGACATACTCGGCTGGCTTCCCTGGCCCCATCCAGCTAGGGGAATACCGGACTTTCATCCCTGTAGGGTGTCACACCCTCACTTTTCTCCTTGACACTGGAGCCTAGTATCTGGCGCTATCATTCTCTCCTGGTCACCATCCAAAAAAATATTTTTAATTTTTTTTTTTCCCAGAAGGCGAGCCAGTCTAATGATAAAAACTGAGTTCTTCCATTCGGGAAATATTTTAAATTGAGGCTCAGATGTATCCATTTTCTGGTTTTTATATAGAAATGCAAATTGGTAAGTTTCTTAAATCTTATTGAATTAATATGTCTAAGAATATTTTTCTCTCTGGAAATATTTAAATATGTGAATTTCATATAAATGTTATCAATTTGGATATGCATGTATAAATGCTATCAACATGGATATGGATATTCATACCCAGCTGGCCTCTGGAGAGACGTTTTTCACAATCATCACCTCGTTCTTGGAGGCCCTCCATTTCCAGCATCTATTTACAATAATTCCAGAACTTACAGCACCACTTCCTGGGCAGGACCTGCTCGACTTTCCATTTTTCACAAAGTAACACTCTGGGTGAGTTCCTTGGGCTGATAAAGTAAGATCTGGAGAGCCACCAAAAAAATTATTAATAGCCTTAGCTGTTTTAAAATATTATGAACAGAATCAGCACAGTGTCACTGGACCATCAACTACTCTAACACTTGTTGGCATCAATACAAAAAGTGATAAAGTGTCCACACAGATCTCTGGAGGAGATCTTGAGATTCAGAGACTATTTACAGAATGCTTTACTAATGGAATAGTGACATCTAGAGGCCCTCCTTACCTTTTCTGAAAGGTCTTGGAATGCTTACATTGATTGAACTCACATTTATTCCAGCTCGGGTTTCCTGATATGGGAAGTATAAAAGACAGAAACTGCTACTTCAATGTGCCACTCTAGCAACTGATCTCTTCTCAGATTTAGAGTGTGCACGTTATTTTGTCTTTTCGAAGAGGAACATCTCAGAAGTGTAATTGATATTTAAAGATACTGAAGTTGATATTTAAGGTATAAATAGCTTGGAAACCAAGAGAAACACTTAGTAAGCTTCCACCAACACACGACAGTCTTTTAAGTTACATGAACAGCTAGTATCAGGGAGAAGGAGTTATCATCCCATGAAGGAAAACAAGACTTTTTATGGTATAAATCTGTCCCCGGGCCTGCCACGTACATACATGCACAGCTGTAATCCCAACGCTCGGAGAGTCTGAAGCAGAAAGACGCAAAGTCTGAAGGCAACCTTGCCAATCCAGTGATGTGGCAAGAATGAAAAGCCGTGTGTGGCATGCATGTGTGACTCAATAAATATGCTCTGCCCTGGATTCAGACCAGAGTAGGGAAAAAGAAATTGTTCAAGGGCAATTGATGAAAACAAGTGCAATCTATGGTCAAAATGACACTTTTTAAAATATACACATTTTTACAGCTTTGAGAAAATCATGTGTTTTATTAAAGAGCAAATGTGGACAAGTATGGTCTAATATTGAAAACTGTCTAATTAAACTTACAGTGTTCAGTATGACTATGTTTGGTTTAGTGAAGTACCATGATATACTCTTAACTTGAGAAGAGACTTTGATACCATTTATTGCTTTGTTTCTTTTTTAAATATGCAAACATCTTTCTTTATTAATATTATACCAGATTTCTTTCCAGCAGTCACTGATTATTTTGGGGATTTGTCAATTCATGAAATGCTATATTTCTTCATTTTACCAGCAAAATGAAAACAACATGGACATTTACATGAAATTCACATATTTGAATATTCCCAGAGAGAAAAATATTTTTAGACATATGAATTCAACAAAATTTAATAAACCTACCAATTTTCATTTCTATATAAAAACCGTAAAATAGATAAATCAGAGCCCTAATTTAAAATATACCACATAGGAAAGAACTCAAAGTTTTTGTCATGAGACTGATTCATCTTGCAGAAATATTTATTTTTAATTTAAAAGGAACTCTACTCCACTGCTGATGGGAATACAATCTGCTACAACCCCAATGAAAGCAGTCTGGAAGTTCCTAAGAAAGCTGAGAATGGAAATTCCAACTGCTGCCCTACTGGGCATATTTTCAAAAAAAAGTAAAGTCAACAGATCAAAAACATACGTGCATATCCATGTTTATAGCAGCACAATTCACAAAAGACTAATCCTGAAAACAAGCTACCTGCCCATCCATAGAGAAATGGTTAGAGAAGATGTGGTACCTATACACAATGGAATATTATGCAACTATAAACAAAGACAGATATGAAGTATTTGAAAGAAAATGGGGTCACCTAGAGTCAACAATGCTTAGTGAAATGGACTAAGCACAAAAGACTGACTATAGATGGGTGCCCCTCGTAGGAAATGCACAAAAATAATAACATAAAAAGGCCCAAGCATGAATGGCAGGTTAGAAAGAGAGGCAAACAGGAAAGAGATGAGCCTCTGAAAAAGGTGGGCACAGATGCTCACTAATTCCCCAGACCCCACGATTCTCATATGTTACAGAATCTGGAATTCATGATTTTGCTTTGTTCCATTTCATATATGATACCAAATTTCACTCGAGGATACAATAAAGAAGCTGTGGTAAGCCTTCTTAGAAGCCAGCGACACAATTGACAGTCACTGAGATGGGATATGTATTCACAATACTCTTCCAAATTGAATGTCATTGTTCTGTATTGCAAACACATGCTAATAAAATAATTATGGGTGAAAAATAAAAATTTTAAAAGAACAAAATGAAGAGGAAAGGAGAGGAAAGAAAAGAAGAGAAGACAGGGAGAGAAAAATAAAAGGGGACAGGAGGAGAAGAGAAGAGATAAATTCTAGCCACTCAGAGACACAACTGCCTTTTGAATCACCCATGTTTCTGTAAATGAGGCCTCGCCTTCCTGGTCAGCTAATCCTCTCTCTGGCTCCCAGAAGCAGTCCCCAAACAAAGAACCTATAAAGATTATGTCTAAATATCTCAACTTCCTCGTGTCTTGGATGAGCTAATTCTGAGGCACATCTTGAAACTATGTTCCAGAGTTTTTCTGCAGGAATTGAGTTACAGTTGTCTGCTGTGGTCACAGCCTTAAATATAAAACTTTGGGCTTCATTTCCTGTTATACTGTTAATTTTCTTACCAATCATATGAATCAGAGTTTCACTGGTGAAATAAAACAAATAGAGTGTGTGAGTGTGTATGCATATATATGGTTATACCGAGACAGAGGTAGCAGGCCCAGATATCTAAATTTAGGTGGGAAATTCTGGCAAGAATTGTCACTACAGTTTTGAGAGTAAAGTCTGGAAACTCACAGAATTTGCGTGGTGATATCTGGAAGAATTTCTTCCTCTTTGGGGCTTCTTAGTTATTGTGGTTTGGATCTGGAAAGTCCTCCAATAGTCTCATGTAGTGGGATGCTATGGGTTATATCTATGGAACCATGTTCTGTTAGGACATGGGGACCTGGTCTGAAGGGGTAGAATATAGACATGTGGGTTGTAGGTTTGTGGTGGAAGACAGGCATGTAGCAGATTATAGATTACAGTCATGTGGATTAGATTACAGGCATGTTGTGGCTTAGGGGCTTAAACCAGAAAAGGGCAGAACACTGAGGCTGGACCCAGAAGGGGCAGAGCACTTGGGGAGTGCCTGAAAGGATAATTTAAGCTTCCTTTCTTCTTCTAGGACCTGTCTTCCTGTTCGCAATGTTATGAAGAGCAGCCTCCACCTCCGCCTCTGCTATGAGCGTCCACTGTTGCTAGTCACCCATGAATGGTCTGCGACCTTCTGGAACTATGAACTAAAATAAACTTTTCCTCCCCTTAAATTGTGCATGTCAGGTAATCAGTCACAGCAACAAAAATAGCAACCAAGATGTTAGTCTTTGCTCTTAAAACTTCCAACCCATTTTATGAGGCCAGTTTACCTAACAGCAAAAAATATTTACTCAAACTCTACTGATTTGAAAATTAATTACAAATTTAAAATACCTTCACAGCATTTACACCGGTGCTCAATCAAAAACTAAGCTGAGTTGACACACAAAATTAGCCATCATAAGTGGGCTCCACACACTTCCCTAAAAAAGTGGCTACTCAAATTCTTGTCTTGGGATCTCCTTCTGGAATACCAGAACAGATAACAAAACTAGAAAATCAAAAATTTCTGATTAATTTTGGGTTACTAAAAATATTGAAAAATTGGAAACCAAGCTCAGTGACAACCTTTAGATGTTATTAATAAATATATGAGCATACAACAAAAATAAACATAGAAACATGAATAACTTATCTCAGTATAGTTTTTTCTTAAATAAATAACTTATTTTATAAATTTGCTATATTTGGGATTTTAATTTTATTCCTATCTGTAATTAATTCACTTAACTTTTTCAAAAAAAATTATCTATGGGAATAAAGCATATATATTTATTTTTTAAAGTATACCATTGTGAGTGATTATGGATGGAAAGATTATATATAAGCTTAAGATATTAGTGCCTTAAAAACTAAATATGATATCTAGATCAAATACACTTATAGAAATAAAATCACCTGAATAAAATGCTCAGAGAACAATCAGACAGCAAAATAACTAAGCATGAAAGCATCACACATGAAAAATTTGAGAAAAGTTATGGTTTAATATACTTAAAGTGTTAACCGACCTGAAGGTGGTGTTTAGAAGTATAATATTTGCCAGTAGTCAGCCCTGAAATTAGTCATATTCACGCCAATGCTCTAGAAACAGATGAAGGTGCACTCCTCCCCTTTGTAGATGTTTAAAATTAACCTGAAAAACAAACAAACAAATAAGTCACTATGTCCAGCAAGGATAAAAAAATGAAAAAGTGAAGAATAGAACTTAGCTGTTACAGAATAATACACTCCAGTGATACCTTATAGCTACAGCAATAAATCATTCAAACCTTTAAGCACTATACAATATGTTAATTTATTTTTATAGCTATTCACTGAAAACAAATTTACTCTTATCTATTTTAATAAGTTTAAATAAGTGATGAGAAATGTAATGGATTTGCAGGAAAAACACAGAGGAAAAGGAAATGCTAAATTTTTAATTTTTAATGAGTTGTTTTTATAAGACTATCTGATTAAATCAATAAAAATTCTGGTTGTTAAGTCAAATCATGTTTACCTCAGTTTGCTCATTTTGTAATCTGTCTACATAATAATCCCTACTTATTAGTCACATAGACGCAAGAGTTGAGAATTCACATGAAATCAAGTATTAGAAAGAAAGTTACATTCAAACTATAATGGACTTGGCTTTTATGATTAGGACATTTTTTTGTATTTCTTTTTTTTCAAAGTCTTATTTATTTATTTATTTATTTGTTTGTTTGTTTTCCACATTTTATTGATATGTATAAGTGCAAAATTTAGGGTTTGTAATGAAGTTTAGCATTTTGTGCACCTACTTATCTAGTCTAGATGACAAGGATTTTCCCACTCTCCTTTTGTCCCTCCCCCTACCCAGCCCTCCCTCCCTCCCTCCCCGCCCTACCCCCTGGTTCACTTTGTTTTTCTTTTTAAGTTCCATAAGAGTTGTGATCTGGGACTCTGATATCAGAGGGACATTCCACGTTTCACCTTCTGCTTCTGACTCGCTTCACTAACCCAGATGTTCACAAGTTTCTTCCATTTGCCTGTAAAAGCCTCCACGCTGTTGGACTTTATAGATGCATAGTATTCCATTGTGTATAAATACCACAGTTTGTGTATCCATTGGTCTGTTGATGGGTATTTTGGTGTCTTCTATATTTTAGCTATCGTTAGTTGTGCTGCTATGAACATGGGTATACATGTACCTCTGTTATGTGTTGTTTTGACCTCTTTTGGAAATATTCCCAGGAGGGGTGTCACTCGATCGAGGGGGACATTTATTTCCAATTTTTTGAGAGCTCTCCAAACTGCTTTCCAGAGTGGTTGTATGAATTTACATTCCCACCAGCAGTGCAGGAGGGTTCCTTTCTCCCCACAGCCTCGCCAGCACTGATTACTATTTGACTTGTTGATACGGACTATTCTCTCTGGAGTGAGATGGTAGGACATGTTTTATGTCTGATAATAAATTTAATTGCAATCACCTTTTTCTCTTTTTACCTTCATGGATCCTTTCTATCTTTAAAGAGCCCTATTTCAGTCGTGCCCTGAGGAAAGATCTTTAAATGATGTTTGCACGAAGTCTCTGTTGCATGCAAATGATTAAGGATTTCTGCTTTCATCCCTACATTCAATTAGGTCATTTGAACCTAAAGTTTCCACTCCTTTATTATTTTCTCTATTTAAAAAAATAAACATTATTGTCAATGCTAAATATTAGTACATGCAAAAACTATATAAATTATAAGTATCTCATGAGGAAGAAAAGTTTTATTGTCATTAGTACTCCTGTCCTTTAAGTCTCCACAAAATTCCAGAAAATGTTTGTTGATTGAAAAATTCCGAATACAGGACATAGGTAGTAATATAAAATGTAGTGTCCACATTCAGCAAATCATGATCTTCTATTGCTAATCCACATTCTTTGCAATGATACAAATTACGAGGTCAGTGTCTTCCATGTGATAGATAATAAATGTACTGAGATTTAATTAAATATATGAATGGGAAAGATGTGTGCAATTTCATAACCAATAGCTAAAGCCTACTTTCAATATTGATGGTGACTATGCCATGCTGTTTCTCTTCTGTTTGTTCTTCTCCCCAGACCCATCATCCACCTTTCCTTTTCTTTGACTTGGGAATTTGTTGTGTGGAGTGCTTTGGCTAACTTGCTTCATACTGTGTTCCACACTGTGCAGGGCTCCAGGATGCTGCTTTGCTCCCTATCTTATCGGGGGCAGAACAAGTTGAGTTGACCCTAGCTTCGGCAGGCCCGCCCCTAGTCCGTGGATCTAACTGCACTCTGTTCTGGAAGCAGGATTGTTTCCTAGAGACACTCCAATCCCAGGAAAGCTTGAGTCTACTATTGATGATCTCTGCACTCATTAACAACCTTTTATGTCATTTTCCTTATCTCTATCTATATTTCTGTAAATAGTACCTGTGTTAAATCTCTGCATTTAAGCAAACTGCCTGATTCCCTTATCTCTGGGTCCTTAGGTGATGTAAAATAATATTAATAACCTATTTTCTTTTGTATATTTAATGATATATTATTTGTTGCAAAGACCAAGCTGTCTATAATTTTTTTAAAAAAATTGTCACTCAGTCATCCTCTTCTTTCTTGCTTTGCAAACTCAGGGCTTTGCCATCTGGAGCATCACTGTTGAGAGTTCTACAGCTTTTATTTTTTTTTTTTTTTATGACACTGTGTCTTCCCTCCCGAGTACATTTAATTAACCTTTAAGTAGTTCCCACTAGGTTGCTACTAAAGTGTATATGAGCTGATGGAAGACAAAAATTTCAACTTACTGTCTTTCCTAAGAGTAAATGGTTATTTGGTTATTTGGTTTCAACTAATACCATTTGTACTCCACAACAAAGAAACCAGCATTTGCTTTAATACACCCTTCTCTATTTTTAGAATAGTCAAAGTCGGGGGCTATTTTATACTAAAAACTTCAAATAGTCCTTTCGAGTCCAGCTATCATGTGGGTTCATGCAATTAATTTTCTAATTCGGACCTGGCTCACAGTCTTCAGAATGAAGTTTGTAAATTACTTTTTTTTTTCATTTGGTGTCACTGGTGTGAATCCTCCAATTAATTTCCTTCTTTCTAAGCTATACGTTTTATTCCACTAAAATTTATTTCTCATTCCACTTTACAGACATGCAAATTCCTCCCCTTGCTTTTAAAATATAACATAAATTTTAAAGCTTTGTATAGCACACCTCCCTTGGATTTATTATCTCTTCTCATCTTTGTCTATTTCTTTGGCTGAATATATTTTTCTTTTTTGATATTTTATGATTCTTGAAGCTTTAATGTCAAAAAATGCTCTGCCATTGCATGCCAAGAATTTTTATGTAGCAATTTCTTCAAGATAGTTTTAATGTCATACTTTCCCTTTGTGAAAGGCAGCCTTTGTTTTATTCAAATTTTAGGTACAAGATCATCATTTTGAACTAGAAAAAAGTAACTGCAAATTGGTTAAATAAATTATATGTTTCACCATTAGCTGTCAAGAATAGAAATGCCAGTTTTCTAATAACAATTAATGACAAGAAGCAAGTCAGTCAATGTGTCACAAGGAAATCTACTTCATTAAACTGAAAAGTTCACATTGAAATTCTTCCTGCAGTCATTGATAAGAGGAAAGGGAGAAAGAAAACAGTGAGAAAAGAAGCATGTAATGCCTAGGAGGCTTTAAACATGGTGCTAACTTTTCATGTACATTATTTTGGTAGTCCAATAATTCAGGGAAGAATTTTGTTTTCACTTTAGAGATAAATAAGTAGAGAATTCGAGTAATTTTTCAGATCATAGAACCTCTAAATCTTGAGTTAATAATTAAAAGTTCTAAGATTATTAAAAATGATGAAATGATAAATATTGTGATTAATTGGAAAGAGTTTGGATAAAAACACCTCCCAAAGGCATTTGCATTCTGGCCGCCGTAAGAAGAGTAGCTTTCTTCCACAATGCTGTTTCTGCCCTGGAGCCCGCTGACCATAGACCAGAACTTTTGACACCATGATGCAAAATAAACTTTTCCTCCTTCACGTACACTGGATATTTTAAGGAGATGACTAAGAGAAATGCAAGGTAAAAAACACCTTGTAAGCTTGTCATATGATTTCAAATGTCAGATGTTATCATAATTTAGATATAAGCATCTTGTGAAGTAGACACTTCTATCCTGTGATTTTTTGCACTGCTTCCTTGAAAGAGGCTCCAAGGTGTTTCAATAGCATAAGTTGTGAGACTGAATTGAAACTTCCTGGAAGGAATTAACATCTAGAAACATTTCAGAGGTGTCAGTAGCTATGGTTTACATATCTCTTATTTAGTCTGGAGAAATATCCTGAACATTAACAAATAAGTCTGTGGCTCAGAGGAATTATGCAATATTTCCAAACTCACATATATAGTGTAGGTGATACTGGAAAAAAGCAGAGACTGAGAAATTGGTTGGCACTCATCCTGTTACCCTTTGATTTTTTCACTGTGATAGAGATAACTAGAAATTTTAAGCTAGGAATAATTAACCAACAGCGCTTATTGTGAATTTTTAAATTTTCAGCTCCAACTTGCCCTCCTGCTGCATTGTGAGAACTCTTGAAAAAAAAATTTTTATAAAGTTCTTACAGTTTTGTGAGAACAATATCAACACTGGCAATATAGCAATACTGTTAAAAAATAAAAAGACAAAGAAAAGAAAGAAAGAATTCAAAAACATTTAAAAATAAAAAACTTTTTGAAATACCTCATTATGAAGTAAATTGTATTTTTCAGAATATATTTTCTTTTGCAAAAATGTCATCAAGTATGTTTTGTTGATGCTATTAAAATATCATTTAATGTGCCCATCTGTTCTGCTGAATTCATAGAGAGCAAATATTTTTCTTATTTATTAAAAATGGAGAAGACAGAACTTTCTTTCTAGGAAACAATTATACGCATTTTTCTAATTTTCAAACTAGCAGAATGTTACAGGTAGATGTTCTATAGTGGCTATCCTATAGCACATATCCCTGGAAATTTCTTGTCATGGTGATTTTTTTTCCATAAAGCTACTTGAATAATGCAGATCTCTAAAAATATATGCTGTGTTGAACTAACAGAAAGTTGAGAATTCTTACTGCTGACTGAAATTCTCTTCACTTGAGAGATGACATATTATTGGAATAATTATATTGCTTGCCCCTGAAGAATTTTTTTCACCAGTTCTTTTGTGTATTTCTTCAGAGTAGCAGACGGTGAGTATTTGATGAACTCAGTACTTTTCTGTTTCAAATTATAATTTTCTTGTAAAAATATTGATAAATCCAAGCAGAATGGCTTAGAATATGTCTTTGAAATGTACTGTAGACATTGTTTCTATATGAACAGGAAGAATCATTGTTGAATTTTGCTTAAATGAAAATAATAGTTTTCTGCAAGAGTCTTCTTAATGTGGGAAAAATAATATAATTATTTGCTCCTTGATTTTTTACTTGATTTTACAATTTAATCTTTAAATTTGTGAACTTACCTTGAAAACATCAGAAACTGTATAATACTTATGTTCTTTTCATCTGTATTGCCTGTACTTACCAAACTTGTGTTTAAGAGTTAAAATCATATTTTGTAAAGGCTTTGAAATACACAAAGACGTGAAATTCTTATGTTCTGAAAGTGATCATTAATGTTTAGGAACATTAAAGGGCTAACACCTGAGCTGAGTTAATGTCAGTAGTTTAAAGCAGTGTGGAATGCCTTGTGTGAGAATTCCAGTCATTCTTTCACACTGCTAACAGTCACCAACTCAATGAAAGCAAATTTGAGTAGTTGAATAGATTTTTTTTCATTTCAATTTAAACTTTTGATTTTAGTATAAAAACAATGACCTTCATAAGTTTCTGTGATACTGTTAATGATTGAAAGCAAAACTGTACCATGTCTGCCCTAAAAAATAGTAATATGCATTGTCTGTTTAAGGATATTGGCAAAGACTGCTGGTGGTTATTGGAGTACAGGATACAGGAAAGTTGGAAGATGGGCTAAACTAAATCAAAGAACATTCATTAAGTATTAATATGATTAAGGTACTGGACAAAGTAACATGAAATACCAAACCTGAATGCTTGTGAAACATCAACTTCAGGAGATGTTTCAGATAAAGATTTCTCTTTATATGAATTTATATTATTTAATGGTCATCATGGCTTGAGGAATGAGCACAAAAATAGTAACTAAAATCTTGTACACATCACCCAAAATAAATTTACATACTGCAAATTTTCTTTTGATGATTAATTCATGTGATAACATAGAAATTCAAATGCACATCGATAAGTTTTTGTGAACACACTGAATTTTTGATTGCCCAGACCTCATCTAGTGAAAATCATGTTACTTCCATAATTTCATTTCATTAAAAATGCATTTAAAAAATAGCAGATGTCATTTAAATTATAAAAGTCTAAGAGAATCAGTAGTATAAAAATTCTTTTGAGCATAACTGATTATCTTTTTAATGTATTTCAATATTAGCAGTATAAAGACAAGCAATACAATACATATAACTCATCCCATTATTTAACAAAAGCATAGTTATTGTTATTGAGAAAACATTAGACCAAAGCACAAAGCGAAGCAATAATACAACGTGAGATTTTTTGCCTTTCAAATACATGAAAATAGAGCATTCATTTCTACTTAAATAATGCCTAAATAGTACATTAAGCATTTTCACTTAATAAAGAATGGAGGATTGCAAGTTGAACTGTTGGGCATTTATAATCCAAACACAAGAAAGTAACAAAACCCAAGCATCTGTCTGGGCTTTGGAAGATGGAGACAAGAGTTAAAACTTTTCCAGTTACTATGGTGACTTTGGTGATCAAAAAAAAAAAAAAAAAAAATGCTGGACACTGCATGTCATTGTGTGGAAGCCAGCTTTTACTTTTTCTCCAACACTATAGATTTCAGCTTAATTATGACATAGCTTCTTTAACTGCACTATCTGGGCCTTTAAAAAAAAAAAACAAAACTCTAAGTTTACTCTTCTCTCCTGAAAGGAAAATGTTACAAAAAAGAACATTCCAGATGGAGCATTGTTCTCAAAACAGATCACCTCCCAGGCTGCTGGGTTCTGGTGTACCTGGCCTATGTGGAAGGCTGAAGGGTTGGGTTACCGGGTATTTCCAAGGAAACTAGATTACATTATAAAATTTTTGAAGAGTTACAAAGAAAAAGCTTTTCTAACCAAGTTATTATGATAATATCACAATATCCTCAGGTACTTAGTGCTCACTGTCTTGTTTTCTGTATAATTGTGTGAGGTTGTTTATTATGTATTACAAAATTGATTAAAGAAAACCTGGCTCTTTGAAGTGTTAGTCTCAAAACATAATTCATTGCTATTTTCTGAGATTGAACCCAGGGCCTATACACTGAGCTACAGACCTTTAATTTTTTATTCTCATTTTTATTTTTATTTTAGGACAGTATCTCACTTGGTTCATGAGTTTCCCAGGCCAGGCTTGAATTTGTCATCCTCCTGGTTTCCAGAATACTAGGATTCTAATCTTAGGACACCAAGCCCTGCTTCATTATTTTTTAAGTAGATCTTAGTATTTTTTATGTAGGATCTTCACTGTCTTCATAAGAGTTTGGGCTTTCGTCCTTCCTTAGCTTGATACATATCCTTTGGAAAAGTAATAGATAGAATCCAGACCAGATTCAAGTGGGCGGACGGAGGCTGCTGCGAGCAGTACAGCGCTCAGTGGAATTCTATAATAAGAAGAAGCAGAGGCCTGTGTTAGTATGAGATTGGAAGAAGGCTTCAGTTGCTGGAAGATAAGGAAAATAACATTTGTGTTTATAGAGAAGAATGCGGAATAATGGTTAGAATTTCAGGATTAGAGAAAAACAGAAAGGGTTATTTTGAATAACAAAATAAATCAAATAAATCCAGCAGGAGACAGAACAGAAAAGCATCAAGAGTGAAAGGTTTAATGAATGGCTCTCGGAGTGAAGCGGAATAAGGTTACGCGGTGAAAAACAGACCCAGTTGACCTGTTGAATAAAACCTTAGCAGTGTTTGGTCTTCATTCATTGGTCAATCTGAAAAGGAGAAATGAAATGCCAATTGTAAAGTATTTTATTGGCTCCTTGCAAATGTCTAAACTCTTATATGATTAAACACAAACACATATTTATGCTTACATGTTTATATGTATGAGCATGGACAAATATTATGTAAATAGTGATTTAAAATAGATAAAATTTAAAGTCTCAAATCTTTTCATAGGGCCACTTAGGCATGAAAGCATCTGTGTCTGCAGCCTACTGATGCTGTTGCATAAATGAATAAGCTCAAAAATGGAAATGGGTTTCTCTATGCATGATTTTAGTTTCTTTTTGCTGAATGACTTTGATTAAGATAGGAGAAACAAATGAAAAACATTTTAGCCTAAATTTCCAGGAATGTATTGACAAAAATACACACATGAGCACCCACACTCATAAACACACATGCACCTCAATTGTGTGCAAGTGTGAAGATCTGTTCTCAAAAAAAAAAAAAAATGAGGAAAGCCTTTGACTGAGCACATTAACGACAGCAGCTCCACTAGAGAAACTCTATATTGACTCAGCAATTGTCTCTGGCAGGCTAGTGTAGGAAGCGGTCTCTGAAAGGGGAGCGAGGAAAGAAAGTCCCAACCATGTAACGGATGAACGGCAAAAGAAAAAATTATGCTCACGTTGGGTAGAATCAAGATATTCCACCAAAAGAAGCACTCGGTCATTGATTGACACAGAAAGCCCCCAGCGGCTCAAACACAGCGGAAGAGCTCGGATTTTTAAGTGATATTTCATCCAGCTCTTTCTTGTCACCTACACACGCAGTTAACTTTAAATTTGCCGAAAGAAAAGATGGCCACGCTGTCCTGTTGCACGGCCAGCTCATTGGCTTTAGAACAAGGCGAGTTCAAATTTCTAACTGTTGAGCTCAGACACTGGCACAAAAAGATACAGCAAAGCCCCTGCACAATGGTGGCGCACCAATCAGTGCAAACATGAGTGACAGAATTGCCGAGGACCGCGAAGGCATGACCTTGCGTCAGCCCCACGTCAGATACCACTGAGGGCTCCTTTAGCGGTATCCTGCCTATGTTCTTTGGCACTGGTGTGCTCTTGGCTGGAGGTGACAATCAGCAGACCGTGTGGCCCTGGAAGCCTTCATCAACTTAAGGGCTAATTCTGGCATCTCTTACCTGCATTTTCTCCTATCAGAGGCCCACAGGAAAAGAGCTTTGGCTACAAGGGCCCTGGATTTAAAAGAGATAATTTCAAGGCTATTGTGGTTTGTCTCTGGAATGTCCCCCAAAAGTCTCATGCGTTTGAATGTTATGGATTGTCTATGGAACCATGTGCTGTTGGGAGATTGGGGCCTAGTCTGGAGGGGTGGATTATAGGTGTGTAAATTGGATTATCAGTGTGTAGCGGGGGCTTAGTACACTTTACACACCTGGATGCAGGAGGGACTAATCACCGGTCAGAGACCTAGAAGAATATATAAGCTGCCTTCCTGCCTTCCTTGAGGACTAGGACTGGTCTCAACTGGTCTCGGCTTACCTTCCTGTTTGTGATGTCGTAAGAAGCTGCCTCCACCTCTGCCTCCACCTCTGCCTCTGCCATGTACTTCGACTGCTGCTGGCTGCCCCTGAATGGACTGTGACCTGAAACTGAGCTCCCCTAAGTTTGTGGATGTCGGGTACTGAGTCACAGCAATGAACAAGTAACTAAGACAGAGGCTTTTCAAGGTAAACGAACGCAACTTGAAACCATAACGCTCAGTGAAGCGAGTGAGCTTTAGAAGTTTAAATATCGCATGATTTCTCTAATGTGATAAGCGCAGAATGCAGGCATTTTATAGAACCAAATGAGTGTGATAGTGGGAGTCTGGGGGATGAAGGCACAAGCAGGAGGGATACTGAGGCGGGGGAGGGATTGTTGTGATATATATGTGCACCAAATCCTCAGGCTCAATGTAAACATTGTATAGCACACGCACGCGCACACACACACACACACACACACACACACACACACACATAAATAAATATTGGGGAAAATAAGATACTACAAACAAAAAGAAAAGAAAGAAAAGAGCTTTGGACCCCACTGTACTCTGCCTGGTACACAAGGTTTCCTCATGAAGCTCACCCATGCCAAGGCCTGTCCTCCCCAGGAGGCCAACTCCATGCTTTCTCCCCCTTCTCTTTAGCTTTCCACAGTCACTGCTGCCCTCACCATATCCTCTCAGGGCAGCGGCTCTCTGCCATCTCTACCTCTGCCCTTGCTGCCCCTGGAATCACTTCTCAAGTTCCTCTGTTCCTGCCCAAGAAAGGAGCCACAAACCCCAGGGAAGATAAACACGCCCTCCTCAGTGCCCATGTGCCAAACCCTGCCTTCTGCACACTGGCTGATGCAGCCCCCGGGCTCCTAGGGACCTTTGCTAGCCCCACAGAATCAATAAAACCTCCTGTCTCCGTGAAAAAAAGTATCCATTTCTGGAAGGTAAATATATAAGAGTGGGTTTCTAAATTTTATGATAACTGAATATTTACATGTATCAAAAAATGCCAAACTGCTTTTATCTTATTAGCTAGCTATGCATCTATGAAAGTTCTAATTATTCTAATCCTCAACAGTATGCAATATTAATAGTACCAACCTTATTAATTTCAACCAAGCTAATAGGTAGATAATGATTTCCTATTGAGGTTTTTCTTTTTATTTTTATGATTAAAAATGTTAACCATTTTTTCATGTTATTATTATATTTATATACATATCTGCTTTGGTAAATGTCTGTTCAAAACTGTTATACATTATTTTTTAAAAAATTGTCTCTATAAAAATTAAGTTGAAAGAATTTTTTATTTCATTTGGATTCAACCTCTGTATCAGACATGTTTTTCAAATGCTGCTTATAGATAAGAGTTTTTTTATGGTATGTTCTGAGAAGCAAAGTTGTCAATTCACTAACTATTTTTATTAATAATTTAGTATTTTATTTGTTTCAAAAAGTTGATTTTTTAAACTTTATTAGACAAGATCCCCAGATATTTAGCAAAGTATGGTCCTGTTTATTTATCTAAAGAGGGCATTATTATTTTTTTTGAGGCAGGGTCTCACTCTGTAGCTTAGGCTGGTTCTGAACTCACTATACATTTCAGGCTGGCCTTGGATTCATGCCAATCATTCTGCCTGAGCCTCTTTATACTATCCTATTCTGATTATTATAGTTTTAGTAAGTCTTCAAATTACATATACCTCTATGTTTGTTCTCTTCCATTATAAGAGAAAGAAACATTTTTTTCCACTCATATTATCTGGCTAGGATTACTCTGATTTCAAACCCAGACAAGGAGCACAAAGAAATATTACCAAGAAACGTAGGTGAATATAAATACAAAAATGTTCAGTACTAACCAAATAAAATCAAACCATCTATAAAATAAACAGTGTTTTTAGCCAAGTAGATTCTATCTTTTGATTTCCTTAAATGTACTATGGTAATTTCAGGATCTTATGTTTCCATCTAAAATTTCAAATCAACTCTTTAATATCAGCAAAAGATACTGATTTGAATTATATTAATTACACAGATCAAATTGATTAGACTGCCATAATGAGTTTGCCAATTCATGAAGACATACTTTTATTTATTATTTATTCATTAGCAATTGTCTAATTTCTCTGTGATATTTTATAAATTGTGCACATTTTAAAGTTTACAATAAGATATTTCACATTATTTGAAACTATTGCTACAGGGTTGTCTTTAACATTTTGATGTGCAAAATTTCATTGCCTATATATAGTAGAAGTACAAGGATGCCAAATGGCTAATTATAAAAATGAACAAATAATTTTAACGCATAGCTTGTTTAAAAAGACATACAGATTGTAAACAAGCACATGAAGAGATACTCAACATGACTAATAGTCATGAGGGAAATGCAAATTAAAAACACCCTACGATTCCACTTCTCATCTGTTAGTACTTTTAATATTAAGAGCATATATAACTATGTGCTACACAGGATATAAAATAGCTATAATTTTGTACATGAATAGTATAAATAAAAAAGAGTATATTCATTCTAGAGAGTGATTAACAGTTTCTACATGTTTGTTGTGTTATTATTTTTTTATTACTAGGACAAAATGGCTGACCTCCAAAAATTTAAGGATGGAAAGATTTATTTTAGCTAAGTTTCAGGAGATCTCACACAGCCCATTCAGGGGCAGCCAGCAATGATGGAAGCACATGATGGAGGCGGGAGAGCTGATCACAGAATTGCAGACAGAAGCCTAGTGAGGCAGGAATATGTCAACGTGTAGAGACGCAGGCAAGGCCCAGCTTTCCCAGGAAGAAGCTGTAACAGCGTTTCTTCTTCCTTCCAATACTCAGATCAGGTTGCCGGTTGGGGTCCTCCACACCCAGGGTTGGTGCCCCTCCGTCATTTCTTGGCCCACAAGTCAACAACAAACACGAAAATGCTGCCCTGGGCAACCGCTAAATCTCCACAAGTTAGCACAATCCTCCCACCCAGATCGAGCCCCAAACATCTACTCGATCCAGCCAGGCCTCATGTCGTTATCTCACTTCGTCAGTCAGACTGCATGAGACTTTGGGGGACATTTCAGATCTGTAGTCCGTATTTATTTTTTATTTGAATGTGAATGAACTACTGATTCAATAACATGCTAATTGCATAAAACTTGGGATATCTGTGCCCATATATATGATTTTTGACCACTTTTTTCATCCCTTTTACCATTTCCTTTCTCTATACCCCAATAACCTCAGTGTCTGTCCCCTTTTCTTGAATTCTATCACACCTACTCCTACCCTCTAACATTAAGATTTTTTTATATATTACTTATGATAATCTTACATGAGAGACACCAAGCAATACTTAACCTTTTGTGTCTGTTCCCTTTGACTGTGCATTATTGACTCAAAGTAACCTCAGTTTCTTTCAAATTCTTCATATCTGTCTTTCTTTTTGACTCCACAATATTCCATTGTGTATAAATGCTGTATTTTCTTTATGCACTCCTCTGTTGGTGAGCAAGTAGGTTGTTTGCAGGATTTATCTATTATGAATTGTGTTACTATAAATATGGATATGCACATACCTTTATGACATGATGACTAGTTCTTTTGGAAAATTCCAGTTAGAGCTTTGACTGGGTCAAATGGGATTTTTATTCCCCAAACTGCTTTCCGTAGTAGATGAACCAGGTGACTACCTTACCAAGGGCGTAGAAGCATTTCTTTTTCTCCACAGCTTCTCTAAATGCGTACATGCTGCATGACCTATTATTGGATAAGTTCTTACCAAAGTCAAAATAAAACTTACGTTTGTATAAAAAATTGCACATTAATGTCTATGACAGATTCATTAGTTATTACCAGGAATCGCTTTTATGGGAAATTTTTCAAGATGAAAATATCCTATCTCTTCATTCGACTGCTAATAATCTCAGTGTATAAATTTGTCATCTCTCATCAAATTGTACACTAAAAGTAAAAATGTGCACTAAAAGCTTTCTCCAGTGATAACCATACCTCAATATGCTTCATGTAGAATTTTTCTAATCACTTTGAAAATTGCTCTATGATGAGAGATTTCAAGAGAAGCTCAAAGAAGCAGCTAGTAAGGAAAGTATAATTACTAAAAGCCACAAGGATTTCAATTTCCTTACATTCAGTTCAAGGAGCACTGCCGCTTTGATAGCAGCCTCAAGAACATAACTATGACTCATATTTTCCTACCATAATTTTCTAAAGGTTGAAATTTTCTGCCTCCCAAAAAGGTAAAGCGGAAGGCTAGTGCAAATGGGAATAATGCATAACTTCACACTGTGATGATTCATATCTTTTGTGGAATAAATTATTTCTTTCCAGATGCAGGTGTTTCTGAGTTTTACTCAGACCGTCATTACCTGTTGAATGATTTTTTGTTACAGAGTACCTTAGCATCACAAATTCTACATTTCACTCAAGTCACAGCATTTATTTTTTCTGAACAAAGAAATGACTTTGAGGGGTGCAGAAAGGCATAGAACTATGAAATTTGGGGAAAACTGGCTCATTTTTAAAGTTGACCCATTTTCCAGAACAGTAACTGAAGAAGCAACTACAACTAACTCACTAAATGCTTTTTACCGACCATGAAGGTACCTCCAAAAATTTAATTTTACTTCCTATCTTCATCATAATCTAGACATAGAAGAAATTGTCATTTTCCAAATCACCAGTCTTAAATAAACATGATAAAACCTAGGGAAATGATATGTACAGAGTGACATAAATAATAATCACCGGTGAGGACTGTTGTTTAAAGGACACACAAATGCCTAAGTAACTGTCTACAACTTCCGGCACCTAACATAGATATCTCCTACTTTTATGAGTTTCAAGTCTCATAAAACTATCTCCGGGGCATATTAAAATCAGGAAGAATTGTCAATTATTATTCAGATCTTTATTAAAGCAGCATATTATTTGCTTCTTATCAGACATATATTAGGGATCAGAAGGGAGGGAAAGAAGCACAGATATGAATTGCACAAGCCAGTGTTTTGGAGGACATTGTTCACTGAAAAAGCTACGTATTATTTCCAGTACTTATCAAGTTAGAGGAAAGCAACTTGCAAAAAGGAACACGTGATTTCTTATTATCCAATAACCAAGGCTGACAGCAGAATTCAAATAAAACCGTTTTCTGACTGAATAGTTACTAGTAGATAAGGACAGCACAGATCAACTGCAATTGATGAGAATGAGATAGGATATAAGAAAAAAACAGCATAAGAATTTTTCACGTAGAAATTCTGACTTCATGAATAAATACTACTAATGTAAAATAGAGTTCTGCCTACTACGCTTCACATACAGATACTTACTTTAAGTATTACAGCATGATGTTATCATTTTACTTTTAGGAAAATTATTTTAAATATTTTAAAATTGAAGTCCATGCTTATGTGAACGTTAAGGAGAGTTTAGAGGAAACGGCATTAAACAAGAGACAACACAGGAAGTGCAAGGCTCGCCAATGCCCACAAAGGTCGGCTGACGTAAAGGAAGGCGCGAAGATTGTGTAACAGAGGCAAAGCAAAGGTCTTCCGGTGTCCGGACTGTCCATCCCAGGGGAGTGCTAGCGATTCAGTGGTACAACACCAGCCAAGGTTTTCTTGTGGGAGCGCAGGCCCATTTCCAGGTATCTCCTGGATTTTTAAATGTCACCAATTATTGTCCAGCCAGCATCCACTTTATTTCTGTCTTTCCCAAGAAAACTAGTGTTTCAGCGCCAACAGCTTACAATATTCCCTCATAATCGTTCCTGGTTAATTTCCTAGGCATATGGCCTAAATTGCTTAATTTGTATAGGTAGGCCATTAATTATATGTCAATTCATAGAACTGAAGTTTACCATTTCTTTCATTTTTAATGTGAAATAATGCAATTTCTCATAATTGACCATTTAAAAGGTCATCATACTATTTGGAACCTTACATGATATTTGTTTAAAGAAAGTCCCAATAAGAGAAAAAATATATATCTTGAACATTTTTATTAAAATTAGTCCTATTTATTTTCTTTAGAGCTACTTACTCTGAACAAAAAATATGCGACACATATAATCTAGCATATTTTTATATGTGTTTTTTTCTATTTTCTAAACACACACACACACACACACACACACACACACACAAATTTGAGATGGAAGATTGGTTCTGGGGTGGCATACACCTGTACTCTCAGCTCTTGGTAGGCTGAAGTAGGAGAACTGCTGTGTGTTTGAGGCTAGGCTAGGTTATGTAGTGAGCTCAGGATCAGTCTGGACAACAGAACAAAATCCTGTCCAGAGAGAGAGAGAGCGAGAGAGAGAGAGAGAGAGAGAGAGAGAGAGAGAGAGAGAGAGAAGAAAGGAACAAAGGAACAAAGGAAGGAAAAAAGGAAGAAAGGAAGAAAGGAAGGAAGAAAGTTTGTGTAGTATTGTGGGAGATTGGAGGATATCACTGTCAACCAAATAAAACTACTTCAGAGCCTTTCAGTTATGACCTCTGAAAAGCAGACTGCAAAACACCATTGTCAGATATATGACTATATGAGACACAAGTAGTGGGTTCTATCCCTGCCATTAATCATATACAAATAGATAAAAACAAGCTGGAATTTCTAGTGATAAATAAGAAAACATTTTTTCATTATTTTAGGCATTAGGAAAAATTATTTTGTCCAGTTATTAGATTTCTCACACATGGAAAAGGTTAAGGTTTTACCTGTAAAGAACAAAATTCACGAATATCCACCTCCTTAGCATAGGTTATGTATCATATATGTAATGAATAATTAGGCCTTCTCTAATTTGACATGTGTCATCCATATTTCTTATCTTTGCCTTACAAAATCAGATTATATGGAAAATTCACAGGCTTTAATTGCAGTAAAAATGCTAGCAAGTCCTAATTCAGTTTCTAGTAAATTCTTACATAAGTGAGCAAACCTTTGTCAACTATTAACAGTTAATAACACAAATATTTCTTAATTTATACAGATCTCAATCCCAGAATCTGAAAAGAATTGACACCAATGCAAATTAGGTGGAATTGCATGGAGGAATAGTTTGGCTTCGTGTGATAAAGCCATGGACAAAAGCAGAAATATTCTATACCTCCTCTGCTATTAAATTGGACAATAGCTAGTAAGAGTATATTGCATTCTTGAAAACTCCATAATGAGTAGACTTTAAGAGTTTTCACCACGAAAAAATGACAAGTTATGTCAGCTAATGCATATGTTAATTAGCTTGATTGGACCACTTCACAATATGGGCATATTTTAAAACAAGATGGTATACACAATAAATTAATCAATAAAATAAATGTACATCCAGTCCAGAACTTCTGAAAAATATGTCAACTAGAAAGAGTGCAGATAAATAAAACATTAATATTATAAAAATAATTTTAAAAATGTAAATACTATGATGTCTGCTGGATGTCAAAGGACAATGGAAAGATAGGTACAGAAATTTGAATTTAAAAAGTTGCAACTAAAGATTTTTATAGAAATTCCATCAATAACAATGCATTTGATTGCTTATAGCCGTAAACAAGAGAATGCTGAAAAGTGAAATTGCAAGATGTTGCTCAGTGGTGCAGCGTTCCCTGGCAGCATAAGTATTACAAAGAAAACACAAAGCAAGAATAAGAACAAGAAAAGAATTAGATGACTGAACGGCATAAAAAAGTGGACATATACGTTGCTATATGAAGGTAGAAGGATCTGACAGAAGCTGGGATACACAGGAGCCCTAATAGGTCACATTATGAGGCCTGAGACCCAAGCCAAGCAAAGACCATGGGATAATGTTTTACAAAAATTAAATGTGGAATGGTTTTAGCTATGTTTTATAGCTTCTAAATGGATATGCTAATAAATTAATAAGTTATAAAAGCAAGATTCATGTAGATCTTCCTACCCAAATAACCATATTATATAGAAAATTATATATACAAAATTAGCTCACAATTTCAGATCAAATCTTCCTACCCAAATAACCATATTATATAGAAAATTATATATACAAAATTAGCTCACAATTTCAGATTAAATATACAGGACTATATTTCTATACAAATTTCCTTGCAAATAAAGAACAAGTTATGTGTAATATTTCTATTTATTTTTGTAATTACATATTATACAATATTGTTGTAGGAAATTCTTATCAAATTCCATATATCCCTAGACATTGTGTATGTAATTATGAAATGTATGAATTAGAATATATAATGCAAAATAAACACAAAATATCACGACTATCTCAGAAAAAAAAGTTTCATCACAAGGCCTGAAGAGTAGATAAATTCCTTAAGAAAGTAAAGCAAAAATCATTTAATTGGAAAAGAAATAAGAATAGAGTCTATATTTTTAGAATTAGTTATGCATTAAACATACAATAATATAAAAATAATAATACTAACATAGGCTAAAAATGTAAAAAATCAGCAACTGTCATATCCTATCACTAGAAGAATTAGTTTTCATAGCAAATTATAGAATTGCAGTTTGGCCATGCATATCAAAATTTAAGATATGTAATTCAGTTTTTTAAGTTGTAGTCTAGTAAACACCCACAATAATGGAATATTTTACAATATGAGTACACTTGTGTAGTTTGCATCTTTAAACCATTCATATTTTTATTTGCAGTGACAAAATGATTATTACTTTCCTATCCAGCACTGACGTGATATGATAATCTCCCCCATTTCTCTGTTTCCTACTATTAGTTTCATCAGATTGTTATGAAGAAAAAAAATGAAATGAGACACGCAGAAATACAAATATTGATTGAAAATACGTTCTACCTTGAATCATTTTTTGAAATAATGAATACTCGTAAAATATTAATATTCAACTCTCATATCCAAATATCAATTTTTCATTTCTACTTATTAAAAGGAGTTTTTGGTTGAGAGTATAGCACTTCCCCAGCTTGCAGGAGACCATATGTTCAATTATCATCACAAATGAAAAAAACAGATGAAAAAAGTGTCCTTATGTCAACATCACTGTAATCTTTTGTGATTTTTTTATAGCCAAGTGCACAGATGATCTCAGTTTGTCACTACAGTAGTTTTCATTGGGAGTAGTATTTTATATATGTTCTCATATATTGAAGAGCTATTGATTTCTTCTATTGATTTTAATCCAACCAAAATATTGCATTATTCCATTAGGTCTAATGTTTTTAAACAGATTCTATTGGCCACACAGTAAGAAAAATCATATTACTACACACTGCATTATTTTCATCTCTCCCATGAAATAACTCTACTGCTTGATTTTATTTTCTCTCTAATTGCATTGTCTTTAAATTGTTGCTGTCAGAGAAACCTGTTTCAAAGACATAGTTACAAATTGTAATGTTCAAATCTGTATGTTCAATCCATTTCACTGATCAATTCTAATTAAGGAGAATTAGATTGTAAAGACTTCTGTTTTGATCCACTCACAAGTTATTCAACTAAGGCACTGTATGTTAATTGGTTCTTTTATAAAGAAACATTCAGTTTAGAGATTTATATACATGATACAGACTTTTTTTATGTTTTTACACTTGAACCTGATTACACAAGCCTTCACAAGGACCTTTCTATCTTGTGTATACATAGTTGTGACATGTACATACTGAATAACCATATATCGAATGGTTGTCACAGGCATTTTTTCAATGCTATACAACTGTTAGGAAACTTATAAATATAATAATTAGGCCATTGTTTTCTAGGAATAACTCTGACTACATAGTTTTCAAAAATTGATGACTATTTTGAAAACTACTGGCCTAAAAGACAAATTTCATTTTCATAAATCATTATAATTAGAAATTCTGGTCAACATCTGTGAAACCTAAGACTTTTTCAATACAATTTATGTTTTATATACTTTCAGTTGTATCACTGAAAACAATAGTTTTGGTTTTATAAAGGACACATTTTCATTTTATTTCATTTTTAAATGACACACAAATATACATATTTGTAGTATACAATGAAACACAAGCAGGTGTGTTCTTGATGAATATCAATGGTGTTTTTTCCTTAGAAAATGCCCTTGGAATATAGTTGTTTGTCTATTATACTATTGCAAATCAGCCTTTGAATTTCCTGATATGCTTTAGCTCATTTTATCGAATAGTAACATTTAATTGGCAGTGTTTATTGCTCTTGCAGAAGGAAAAGTTCTACCATGTATGAAAGGATTTGAGCAAGAGTTGCACTTGTTTGCACAGTTGCCTTCACCTGTGTTAGTTACTCAGCATCGTCTCCTGTACCAACCAAAGAAATCGCTGACCAGTTCCTCATTCTCCCTGGTGAGTGGCTTCCTGGCAATGAAATGAGTCTCCTCATTACGATCTTTACAGTTTAAATAAATTGGTATATGTACTGCAATTTGCAGATTTTCTTCCATTTGAAGAAAATAAGTCTACTTTCTCTGATTGTGAACACCGGTTTTAAGAAATGTTTATACATATTAGCTCGCATTTCAATTACCTAGACTTTGATAAGTTACTTTTTATTTGCTGATTTGTTATCAGTATAATGCAATGGCTGTCAATAAATGTTTCATTATTTGAGGACTTAAACAGAGTAATCAGCATATTGATTTTGACACCAGCTATATTTTGTATTTTAACGTATATCGAAGGCCCACATGGTAAAGCTTTGGTGCCCCGGAATGATGTTATTGAAAGTGGTGGATCTTTTAAGAGGTGAGCTCTAGTGGGAAGGCTTTACGGAACTGGGGGTGGCCTCTAAAAGCAGAAAGTGGGCCCTCAGCGCTTTCGTGTCTCTTTTCTGTTTCCAGGCCATGAGGTGAGTGGTTTTGCTCTGCTGTGTGCTCCTGCCAGATGTGTTGCCTTGTCAAAGGCCCAAAGAAATAGGTCCTACCAATCATAGACTGGACCCTCCAAAACTGTGATCCAAATTACATGTTTTAACTTTTTAAGTTAGTTTGTGATAATGAGAGAAACATCAGAGTGTATTCTGAAATTTTATGCAAATTTTATTTTTTTATTTGAGCATAATGGTGGGATTTTATTCCAAATTAATAATGCCCTCGTCACAACCTTCGGCAGAACCAATAAGACTGTTTCACAGAGCTAGCTGATCAAGAACCAAATCCTCTGAAACTGCCAACCAAAATAAATAAATAAATTCTCTTCCTTTAAGTTACAAGTGTAAGGTATTTTGTCCTAGTACAATCATTCACATAACAGAAGCAAGGTTGATCTTTCAATGATTGATTGAATTTTTGAAAAGAGTTAAATCTTGTCAAATTTAAACACCATTTTTGACATTTTTGGAGCTCCAAATCCAAAAAAATTAAAGTTGATAAACACACTTGTATTACATATGGACAATTAAAAAAGAAGACTCAGTTATGACTTCTGATTTTATATATAGCAAAAATGTTTTATTCCTATACTTTTTGGAGGAAAAAAATGAACTATTTTCTCTGTAAACCACCAAGGACTTTCCCACATGTGTTTAAATAACCCATCTGACCAAGCCTGCTCAGTCAGTCAACTGGGTACACGAGTGGGGCAATGCGGATGAAAAGAGAAGAAGAAAGAGAGATAGAAAGGAAGATGGACGCTTGCAGGAGCAAAAGACGATTTATTCAGTGCGAACTTCCTTTTATAGTCCAGTTGTTTACCAAAAAACATTCAGGCTTAACAATATTTACATATTTATGAAGGCTTAACAATGTTTTACATAAGAAGGCTTAACATACTTAAGACAGCTTTTAAGTCAAGGTCTTGCTCTATAGCCCAGGCTGGCTTTGGACTCATGAAAATCCTCCTGCCTTAACCCCTTGAGTGCTGGGATTACAGGTGTGTGCCACCACACCCAGCCTCCCGAGTGTTGGGATTATAGGCATGTATTACCACATCCAGCTTATGTGGTGCTGGGGAATGGAACTCGGGCACTTAACACTTAAGATCTTTTTAAAGAAAGAACTTGGCCCCAGGTGGTCAGGAATGTTAAGCACCCATCTTCTTACATAAATTCAGTAACTTTTTTCAATATCTCATTGCTTCATAAGAACAGTATGTCTCTTGGGACAGCTCATATATTTTCAGAAATACAATTTCACACTGGTGATATAAACTACTAATTTTCAAATAATGTGTTTACATTGTGGTTCCTTACAATTATACAAAACTGAGGTTAAATAGTCATCTAACTATCTAATTGCATAAAGATTTCTATCAATGTTTCACTTTTTCCTGATCTATCGAATGTCCCCAGTCATGCTTATACCCATTAAGCACATATATAACCATATGATCAAGTGAGCTTACATAATTAAAGAACAAAACTAATAAAACCAAAACTTGAAATATCCCTCCTTGTGTCTCTATTTCCCAAATATAAACCACAAGCAAAAACTAATTTACTGATATGGTGAAAGTATCTTTGAAGAAAAATAAATAGCAAAGCAAATAAAAAAGTGTTCTTAAGAATCTATAGTCATGTTGAGATTTGGGGAACATTTTTAAAGCCACACACCACTTAAAATTATTAAGATTTGATTCTGTGGTCAAATATATAAATCATATTGCTTATTAATTAGTACATGTAAAAAGTTTATTTTGAATTTTTAGCCTTAAGGGATTGGGTCGACCTACTTCCAAAAAACTCAGAAAAACATTTGATTGTATCTATGCAACATTATGCAGCATCGTCCTCACTCATGGAAAGCTGAATCTATATTACTTATCCATAAAGAAAAAATTTGTTCTCACAAATGAAAGCGACACGTCACTAAAATTAATTCCACAACAGCTTAAGATCTTCACTGTTACCTCCTGAAGGGAAGATGCAGCCCCGCAGTCCCAGCCCCAGGGCCTTGTCCCCTCACGCCACCCTTGGGCACCTTTCCGGATCTTCTGTACTCAGATCTGTCTCTACCACCACAGGCCTCTCCGGCCTCAGGCCTCTGCCTTTGTGTTTCATGCCCTCCCGCTTCAATTTTTGTGCGCTTCCCCTCAGACTTTTGTATAAAAGATCACAAAAGGCAGGGCCCCTTTGGAAGCATAAAAGAATAAGACAAATTGATCATGTTTTCATTAATTTTAGGCTAAGTCACAGAGACATATAAAATATCTCCCTTTTAAGTTCTTGCAGCTTGCCAGAGACACTGTGGAAGACTTACCGACGTGGTCTCTGCCCTGGCATCTTCCTGACCGTATTATGAACGGTGTAACATCTCCATTTTACCAATGAAGAAACCGAAGTACAAAAAGTTTCTGAATTCCCTTTTAGAAATCTAAAATTATTACTCGAGTAATTTCTAGCTATTCTTCTAGACCACTGTTGTCTGCCTCTTTCTTAATAAAATTCTATGTGAATATGAATCATCTTGTTTTCAAAGACTTTACATAAAGGTACACATTATCACAATACAGGCAAGGTCAACATTATGTCCCTGCCAAAATCTCACGTGTTCAGAGGTAAGACTTTTGCGAAACATTTGGATTGCCAGTCATGAGTTTGTGTATTTTAAAGAGGTGGAATGTGGTCCAAAGAGGTGGATCACTGGGGCCATGAACGGGAAGGGTATTTCTTGTCTTCACATCCTGCTTTCTCTGTGTGCTTACTGGATGCCTTGCAGAAAGCAGTTTTCCTCCACCATGATTTTTCTGCCACAGAGCTAGCCAATAAGGAACCAGATCCTCTGAAACTGTCAACCAAAATAAACAAATAAATTCTCTTCCTGTAAGTTACAAGTGTAAAGTATTTTGTCCTGGCCACAGAGCAGTAACAAGTACAATCATTCACATAACAGAAGCAAGGTTGATCTTTTAATGATTGATTGGATTTTTTGAAAAGAGTTAAATCTTGTTGGAATAGAGGTTATGAAAATAGGTAACTCATCCAAATGGGTGTTATGATTTTGGCTGACACAGAAGCTATTGATTCAAAATAATGAGGCAGTGTTTCCATTTGATACATAAAAGTGTCCTAAAACCTAAAGTCATAATGTATTAGCATTTACTTTAGGAGAGACATTAATCATTAGTGCAAATCTAAGCTCTAGACGACGTGTACCAATAGTACACACAGTTGTTTTCAGTAGGTAATAAAAATTATGAGATTCAAAGTGATTTCCCATAAAACATGCCTAAAAATATTAAAATGCTAAGAAAATCAGGAACATCCCTTTTGTGCTGTTGACATTAACACTGATTATAAAAAATTCATAACCAATAATTTATGTATATTTTCTACTAAGAGTTTGAAAAATAGAAAGAGAACATAAAGTAAATGGATAAATAAATAGCAAAAAAGAGCCAGAAATGAAAAAATAAATCAATTTCACTGACTATATGTATAGGAAAAAACAACACTATAGAGATGGAAAACCATCACTTGGAAACCAAATCTATTAATAGACCCAGGCTAGCTCTTGCTTCTGAACATGGGAAGTTTAACTTCCACATGGCAATTGGGCATCTGTGATTGTTAAACTCAACTGAGCCGATGTGATCAGCTTGGTGTTAGTAAAGCACACTTCTGGGTGTCGGTGTGAACCACGCAGATGTGACCTTGGGTGCTACACACGGGCCCTTTGCTCGCAGATTCTTTTCCCCTGTTCTGCTTTCTGCCCAACGTGAACTAAGTAGCATTCCTTCCATGTGCCCTTCCACTATGATGTACCCAACCAGAGCCATCCAATCGGGACTGAATCCTTCACATAAACCCCTTCTCCTTTGACTTTTGGGTGTCAAGTAATTTATCAAGTAATCTGTTGTAGCAATGGGAAGGCTGACTACTGCAGCATTATTGGTTAGGAAACAGGTCTTGCTAGCGAATAAGTAGAGAATCTGTAACTAAGGGGAGAAAATATATGCAGTCGTTAGAGTTGAATAGACTAGCTGCAGGTGACCTAGGGGAACCTTAATGATCAATATGCCATAGATTTACCTCTAATTGGGAAATTCACAAAACTGACCAAATACAAAACACTTTAGAAATAATCTTTCCAAATGGTTTCAGAAGTATTAAATAAGAGAGGATTTCACTGAGTAATACAGAATTATCTGTGTAACTCTCCATGGCCAGCCTGGAAGATGTTTGCTTCTCACATTGCTTTATAAGTCTGCAGTGATTGTGTCTAGCACAATGATTATCAAACTTCAGGATGTATTGGAATCCCCTGGAGGTCTGAATATGACATAGACCTTTGAGCCTTACTCTCAGAGTTCCTAATTCACACACCGGCTTAAGAATTGCATGTTGTACAGGTGATGGTGATGCCAGTTAGTTTGGTAGCTAAGGTGTCAGAAACACTGATTTGAGTCCTAAATGCTTTTCATTCAAGACACACCATAATAACAAAAAAGGAGAATTGAGAATTAAGGGTCATAATAATCTGCTTAAATTTGGGAGTAGAATAACAGACACACTCAAAGGACATTTTGCCTTTTTACTCCAAAGTCCTGTTTCCATTATTGTAAATACTTTGTCTGTAGAAACAACACTGCACAGAACTTAACCCAGTTTGGGGACAAGGCAATCGATAACGCGTAGTTTTAGAACAACTGAAGATAGGTTTGTGCTGTAACATAATCTTCCTACTGTGTATGAGAAACGAGGAGATTTGCAGGAATTTTTTTTGTATGTGTTGTGGATTTTGTCTCCCAATTTGGGCACAGAGAAATAAGTTTATGTCAGTCAAAACCCTTCTAATTTTTCAAATTGTTTTTTTAAGAACTCATATGTTGAGAAAAGATAGGACAATATTCTTGGGAAGAGAGAGACTTTTTTGTACAATGAATAAACATTCTCATTTGGTTTTGTACTCTATTTTTATAGTTCTATTATTTATATTTTGATTTTTCTATAAAGATACCAGTTCAATGACAGCTCAGGAGAGAAGGCAGTATAAATGCCTCTTTGAGACACAAAACATTCATTGTTCTTAACAGAGGATAAGAGCTATACTGAACAATCAAAACAAGGCCTAACAACTTAAAGCTCCTGGTTCACAGATACTGATTAACTAACATCATGGATGCAGGTGAGACTTTAGAAGTGTTTTTGACTGCCCGGTCACCTTTTTCTCATTGTTTCAGACTCTTTCTACTACATGGAGCATATATTAACCCAATTCGCCTAACAGATGAATGAGGGAAGTCTCCTTCAGGTGTTTTGTAGCAAGGGAAAAAGAGAGGAAGCCACGTTGCTGTTCCCCTAGGTCTATCCCTGCCCCTCTTTCCTGAATCCTACCCTCCCCAGGGTAGGACACAGCTTCGGTTAGGAATTCTCTTTAACAATGACTATATCTGTGGACAGACTGCAGTGAATAACTACATTTGTACTACATAATTATCTCAAAGAATGTTATGGAGATCTAAATAGATATCAAATTATCTGGCAGAGTTTATCACAACTACCACAACCAGGAAGCCTGAGTATTACGGTTTAAATCTGGAATGTTCCTTACAAGTCTCAAGTGTTTAAAAGGTAACTGGACTATAGTGGTTAATTGGTTCCTGGTGGATAACTGGACCAAGTGGATTAATCCATTGATAATTTCATACGCTTTTAGGAGGTGTGGTCTGATTGGAGGAATGATCACCAAGGGCATGGCTTGGAAGGGCATATTCTTGTCCCCGTCCCCACTCCTCTCTACTTCCTGTTGCCATGCCTAAAGAGCTCTCCTGTGTTAGGTCCTGTGTCCTTTCCCTCCACTACTGCCAACGGAAATGAAGACACAGAGACCTCTGAACTGTGAGCCAAATAAACCTGTCCTCATAGGAAACATTTGGAGGTAATGATTTTCACTTTGATTGTTGTGATGCTAGCTGAGGTGCATTCATATGTACAAAATCATCAAAATGAATATGTTAAACATATGCATTTTAATGCAAAAAAGTCACTGTGTGAATGGCCACTACTTACTGCTTCAAATTAAAGTTTAAAGCAGCTAATAACATAGTATCTACTAGATGTTTTTACTTAGCTTTTTAGACATTATTGAAAAGTAGGCTATCATATCCAAATTTCAGTTAAGAACTTGACGCTAAGAGAAGTGAAAAAAAATTTCTCCAAGGTCTATGACAGGCACACACACATGCATATGCACGCACACAGGCACACACACACACACACACACACACTCACACACACGCACACACACACACACACACACACACACACACACACACACACAACTTTGATAAACAACCAGAACTAGACCAAGCCAAAATTGGTTTCTGCACAGACTTTTTCCCTTTCTGTCATGCTGAAAATTGCTTTGCAAATAATACTTTCATTGAGATTTTGATTTCATAATCTACAGTGTACTGATTAAATACACATATATCCTAGTTTATATTTTCAGTGAAATGAATGTTATATGATAAAAGATTTAAAATGGGATATAATGGGATATATTATAAACTAAAGAATGAGTCTAAGAAAATTATAAAACTTTCTGCCTTAATATCAAAATGGAAAACTAAATTAAACATACACAATAAAACTTATAATTCAAGGCAGCAAAGACTTCTCTAATTACCCTCTGACTCACTCTCAAAACTCCTACCTATATCCATGTAAGAGTAAAAGAAACTTACTTTGAGGAAAAGAATTTTAAAATTTTGATAAAACTTTAAATATTTGTAATTATATAGGATAAATAATTAGATAAATAAGCCTTCTAGGTTCCCTTTTCTAACATGACTTTAGAAAATCAGTCTATATGTGTCTAATAACATAAAAGGACTGCAATTTAATTGCTAATTTTGGAAAATATATTTGAGAACTATCTCTTTTGCCAATGGATAGGTTCTGAATAAAGATAAGCAAAACATTTCTTGAAAACTAATCCTGAATTTGAATAAAAATCACCTTAAATGCATATTGTAGAACAATGGTCCTCCATTTAGTACTGTATAATTATAGCTTGACAAAGTTATTTTGCAATAAAAAATTGCTAGAGTTTTTAGAGTCACTAAAGAAGTTAATATGCCCTCACTGAAGTGATACAATTTTAAGAGATCGTGACATGCTATAAATGAGGAAGGTGACCTTATTTTGCCTCCTTAGTCACCATGCTTCTCACTACGTGCTGGCATTTGAACACTAATTGCTTAGAGTTGCCTCTCAGATCCCTAGTCTCAACCTATGGCGTAAAAATCTTCACTTAGAAAGATATAGAGAATTTAAACATTTGGCACAGCATATATGAGAAGCAAATTAAATTCTAGGTAGTCAAGGAGAATCAAATGGCAAAGCAAAAAAAAAAAAAAAAAAATCTAGTCTGGACTTCACAGCCACCACTGGCCCTGCATGGCTGCCCGCGGGTCCATCTGTGCTTCAGTAGCCAGTGAGCTGTTACCACTCTGAAGCTTTCGCTAAGAGGAAGGAGCCAAATCCGGCACTGAAGCTCGGCTACAAGGGGGAAAAAAGCAGGAAAATTCTGCTTTCCTGAATCTTGGAGTGAAAAGTAAGACATTTTCTAGGTTATCAGTCAGGACTCAGTCAAAAGAGGGCCTGCTCCTTCAGCAGGAAGGGATTTCCTGCAGAGAAGTAGGTGTGCACAAACAAGGAAGGGACTGTCAACCCTCAGAGGTGTGCAGGCCCCCTAGGTGCAGACAGGGCTGCTTGGGTCAAAAAAGACAAAGGCAACTATCGCTGGAAGTGTATCTGCATGTCAGCCCTAAGCAGACAATCTGTGGGAGGGTGTCTGGCGGTGCTTCAAAATCTCATGCTTGAAAACGACTATGACTTCGTCTGTCATTGCTGGAGGCTCAAGTCCATCTTTCAGACTCCTGTGACTGCCAGACTGGGGGGATGTAAACAGAATGCTACCAGAGAGGAAATGGCAAACATGCACTCCTCAGGTTTCTGGTTTCTAGTCCCTGTGATCACCGGTTAGGTCCAGAAGACAGCAGTGGGATGGCTGAACGCCAGCAGTGTCCTGGGATCCTTCGCAAAGGCTATATATAAATTGTGAAATTGCTTCAATTGCTTCCAAACAGAAAGATAATTTTCTGTCATGGTCAAAAGGCCTCAGATATACACTTCACAATATAGGAAACAGCTTAATATGAAAAAAAAAGTTATTTTCAATTGTGATTTAGGTTTCAGTACACAGTGGCTTGGCCTCATGCCAAGACAGTACCTCAGGGCAAGGAGGCAGGAGGGCAGAATAAAATGCCCACTTCGTGTCAGCGGGGGAGCAGAAGAGAGGGAAGAGAGAAGCTGGATTTCAGCATCCCCAACAAGGGAATGAAGCAATCTCACAACTGCATACTGCAAAGAAATGTTATTCAGGGTAACCACTGCTTTACATCCATGCATTCAAAACAACATAGCCAATCCTAGTCACCTCAAGCTTTCAGTATTGATATAAGTACTTCACAAGGATTAAAAATAATCTCTTTCATCCTTTTTTCAACAACATGAGACCTGGAATACAGTAAAGCATTTCATAAATATTTGATTAAAGAATAAAATAGAAGACTAGCTACAGCCAGGATGTATTCTCGGTTTATTTTATTATTTAGATGAAATAAGCTGAATATAAAAGTACATGACATATTAATTTAGGTGTCAAAAAGTTTGCCCTTTCCAATTTTTATCACAATGATTTTCTATTTTAGGTTAATTTTTCTTATTTTATTTATACCATATGAATTATGCATTTTGTCTTGATTTTCTCAAATGTCTAAGCCATTTTTTGTGTGTGACATACCAGAAACTGACAAGTTAAGGGAGGAAATGCTTATCTTAGCTCACATTTCAGAGAACTCCTACTGGTCAACCGGCAACAGCGGCTTTGTGGAGGGTTTGGTGGAGGTCAGCTGCTCCTGGTATTGCAAGAGGCAAGGCAGCATGACTGGGGAGAAGACAAGCAAGACCATATCCTTCCTGTCACACCCTCAGTGACCCACAACACCTCAGTGATCTGCCTCTCCAAACCAGGTCCCACTGTCCAGTCGCACCTGGAATCCATGGACAATTCACTCACCTTCTACAAACATGCAGCTTTTGGAGGACACTCCAGACCGAAACCGCAAGAACTCTTCTACTACTTCAGCAACAAGTTCTAGACGATCAACTGCCAAGAATTAGCTAGTCTTTAATCTGAATGTCTATGGAAACATCTGTTATTTTACAATGGGTCATTCCAAAACTGAATTCCTTGATTTCTAACAGATTCCAAGTAAAAAATAAGTCATTATCAATTTTATAAAAAGTACAATAAAATTTAAAAGTTTAAAATAGAGCACTTGTATTGGATTTATCAAAAATCAATTTTGTAATAGATGCGGATAGATTATCTGGCCTTTTCACATAGCTGGTGATGAGTAATCATTATATGATAATAACTTTGTTTCAAGATAAAATTTTATTTTCAAAGCGGCTAGAACTGAACCTGAGTTAGCAAGCACCAACTACGTGTAGATTCTTTAGCTAACCTGGTGGACAAAAAATACATATTCTTATACTGCCTAACAATAAAAATTCAACAAGGGCAAAAATAATCTAATGGTTATTAATAAGTAGAACTAATTAAAAGAAGTCTCAAATTAACTGATACTATAGTGTTTAGGAATAAACTAAGTATTTTATTTAATTATTACAAAATTATGATTAAAAGAATAAATATTTACATCAATCAAACCAAGATGAAAATCTTGTAACTAAAAAACACTGAAGGAAGAAATTGTTATAATTAAGAATATTGCATTCATGGATTGGAAGATTTAATATTGTTCAAATATGATACTCAAAGCAGTGTGTAGGCACATATGATAAGTTGGTGAAATGCAATGCTACATTCTGCTCAAATGTAAGTGATATTTTTATTAGATAAATTTGCTTTTACTGTCATAAAATTTTATTTCTTTTCCTTAAAAGGTCTAATTTCTATACCTTCTAAATATAGGTATTTATAAATGCGATGTGATTAAACTATTTAAATGTGATAAAATAAGATTTTTATAAAAATAAAAGCAACATTCAAACATCAAAATCTTGTGGATTTGCAATTTCTACAGTTAATATCATAAAGAAAAATATTATCAAAGACATAAACAATTTAAAAACATATAATCTAAACCTTCACTAAATATTCTCTTCATTTGTGTTTTTCTCAATAAAAACTATGTCATTCTTATTTTTAAACAATTATTTAAGTTCTTTTGGAGTTGTAAATATTAACTTGTATAATTGTATGTACTTGTCCAAACATACCAAAATTATATGCACCAGAGGAAATCTATTCACCAATCATGGCCAGAAGGAAAAAATATGTACTATATTATAAATATTTATAACTTACTAAAGCTTAAAAGAACCATTAATCACTCCACCTGTCTCAACCTCCCTAGCGCCAGGATTACAAGCATGTACCACCACAGTTGGCTTATGAGGTTCTGCGGAATCGAACCCAGGGCCTGGCACTTGCTAGGCAGGCACTCCAACTGCCAGGCTTTTCCTCCAGCCCTTGATGGGGTGCTTTTGTATCTCTTGTTCTTTTTCACTTGGTTCAATTTCTTTTCTTACTATAATGTTTGCAGAGTCCTATAAATTATGGATATAAGCATTCCTTGAGACAAATGATGTCATTATTGTTTCCCTAGCTATGAATTATCTCTTTATTCTCCTGTACTTTTTACGTTTTTTGTTTTGTCAGTGTTTGACATTTATGATCTACAAATTTGATTTTTCAAGGAATTATTTGCCTAATTTAGTGTTTCTCAAATTTTATTTCCATAACTAACTAGATTGATTTTTCATAATTTCTCATTTCTAATACAAATTTTGATATTTTTGAAAGTGAAAATTATAGTATCATAAATATTCATGAGGCATGGTGAAACCTAGATTTTTTCATCCTCCATGAACCAATTTTCAACCACTAGGAAAAATATTGCCCCTGTTGAGCAAGCACGCACGCCCAAATATAAGATCACAAAGATTTCTTTCTACATTTTATCCTGCAAGTTTAACAATTTTAGGTTTACATGTAATGTGCACTTTCATATAATTTTGAACCATTGTATTTTTGTTTTCATTTAATTCAAGATATTATTTATTTCTGTTTTGATTTATTCTCTCCTCTATGCCTTATTTATAAGTGTATTATCTGGTTCCAGATATTTGTGTATTTTCTACAATATTGTTTCCAAAAAATTTCAGGTAACAAATTTAGGAGCAGTTCCTGAAGAAGTAAACAGAATAAGCTACATTCACTAACTACTAGAATTTTGTAAGCAAGAAACAAGTTCATGTCTGTCTTAGTCACCTTTTTTATTGTTATTGCTGGTATGAAATACTTGACATCTACAACTTAAGGGAGGAAAGTTTTATTTCAGCTCATTTTCGGGGCTCAGTCCATTCATGGGTGGCCAGCAGTGTTGGGAGGGCTTGGCAGATGGCCTTCCCAGAGAGAAGCTGTTCAGGCTTTGGCAAGACAAGAAACCTAGAGATCAAAGGGCACAACTAACAAAGGTGTTATATTCTTCCAGGTTCTGCACTGGTGACCCACCCTTTCTGACCAGGCCCTACATCCTGGCAGCACAGGAAATCAATTTAGGTTCCATGATTGAATCACCTTCCAAAGGTAAGATCCAAATCATCACATTGTCCTAGAGTGGGATTTTAGTGCTAATTTTATGTCCTTAGGTATGTTGGAGAGCACGATCACTGGAGAGACTGGGTCAGCTTGTTGGAATTGGGAAATGCCCAAAAAGAGCTCTCAGGTGGATGTCACAATTCCTGGTCCAAGGACTGGGGGAGGGGCGACCACCTTGGTTCTGGGCACACCCCAACTGGCAGCTCAAACTGAGTAAAGAAGGGGAGAAGAAACATCCTAACAGCCTCTTCCTGCAAAAGTTAGGCCTCATCTCAGTTTCAAGCCACCTACCTGCTTCTGCTGCACTTCGTTGATCTCCATCACAGATTCTCAGATTCACATCGGTCTCCGGTTTTCATCTTGCATCTTGGGAAATGATCAGCTGTCTTGGACTGGTGTCCTTCTGGAGCAAGTCTCAGCAGCTACTGGCCCTTCCCCTTTCACACATGCACTTGGCTAATTTGGACTATCTCTCTCATTAGACTTCCAGGTACTTCAAATAAATACCCTTTATCTTCATAAATTCTATTAACTCCGCCTCTCTTAGAACACTAACCAATACAGAGAGATACAAACTCTTTAAACTAATTTAAATGTTAATTTTAATGTCCCAATAAATGACTATTTGTGATATGTATTACTATTATGAGAACTTGGTAGTCAGAGTTGAAAGTACTCTATAATATTAAGCTACATGTGTACTTCTAGTTCTTGCAGCCACAACATTATTATTTGTTAGTGGTTTGTCATCGTCTGAGTTAATAATGTACTAAGCAGTATATTTTCAATTATAGCGCACTTAGAGGTAAACATTAATATGTAGGTTCTATATTATCATAAATATAAACTGAGAAGTCACCCACTTAGAAGACTTACTATAATTACACTACAGCTGACTATAATAAAAACATATTAAAGAATTCATTAAAGATGATTAATATTTTAAAAAGAAAGTATGTATGAGTCATGCCCTAAAATAATTTATTTTTCTTTTGAATTCTTGTGAGTATGTTATTAACCAGATTCTAGGAAAGTACTCTGAAAAATCACTTCTAGGCTTTATTCTAAGATCAAAATTGTGTGAACCATAGGAAGAGAAAATAAATACCTAAGAAATGCAGAAAATGATCCAATTTAGAATTAATAAGTAGTGCTTACTTGATCTTTATTTATCAAACTAGCTTTAAGGTTTAGTCTAAATGATGGTTAAATAGAGACTTATACTGGCTCTCTGACAACTAAGAAAGGAGCTCAAAGTTCAGCCAAGAGGTAACAGAGAAATCTCTTTTACTTGCCTATGAATACACAATAGTATTGAACCTTTTTGTACCAAACGTGAAAGTGAGTTAAAGGAAAACAAAGAAACTAAGCTTTAGCCCAAAGAAACACAGGGAGGACAAAGTGTTCAAAACACTGAAAGTAATTTTCTTCTATCTGAAAGCACTCACATCAGAAGAATAACTATAAAAATGAGTAAGTTAAAGAAGTGCGATGTTAGCACAAAAACAGTCATTTAATAACTTAATTCATTTATATTGACATGCTGTAAAGCTAAAAAGAATTTCCACTTCTTAAATATTTGTATCTAGAATTTTTCCTCTTCACTATATCTACTTTCGGTTTACCAAAGAACATAAGTGAAAATCAAGAGCAAAGCAAAACATTTCTGAAGTTAGAATTGACCGCTGTTCTGGCTTATATCTCTGACTTCCCCGGAAAGTCTCCCGTGTTTGGAAGAGGGTGGATCATGGGGCCATGCTCCTCACTGGATTAATCCACCAGTGACTTTGGGAGGTGGGCCCTACTTGGAGGAGTAGATTCCCGGAGCTGTGGCCTAGGTAGGTGCACTCTGGTCCCAGCTATTTCTGTCTCTCTCTCTCTCTCTCTCTCTCTCTCTCTCTCTCTCTCTCTCTCTCTCCCCCTCTCCCTCTCTTTGCTTTGCATGACCAGACAATCAGCAGTTTCATCTACCTGGCCCCCACCATCCTCTACCTCAATTTCCGGCTGAACATGAACAGACCAAGACTTGCCAAAAACATAAGTCAAAAATAAAACTCTTTCTCCTCTGATGTAGGTATTAAGTACTGTTTCACAGTTTCCTGTGTATTTGTGTGTTTCTGATGTAATGTCCTATTCAGGACAGGACATTTTCTTTAAATGGAAGTTCTTGGTTAAGGAATCTGAATAGCTAGATTTACCCTTTTTTACCATTAGAGGAAAAAAATACACATTTTCTCTCATTATTTGTAAGTAACATCACCTTTAGAGATAAAAAAAGAGTAAAAATGTCACAAGCAAAGTACATAAGAGGCTTTAAAATTTTACTTAAAAATAACTGAAATCAACACAATGTGTGTATTTTTAACTCCCAGTAATTGCAACTTAAAATATTTATAGAGAGAGCTTGATCTAAGAAGTAACTATGGGAACAAGATGTTTTAAAGTTGAAATCAACTCCTTACTACCTTGTAGATAATGGAGATCCACAATTTCGTTTTACGGAAAGTATGTAACAGGGAAAAGTAAATAACATCTCCATGATTTTTCTTTTCAAAGCGTTGAAACTTCCATGACTGCTGAAAGTCAAAATATTTTCTCTACTCCCCCACTCTTCTTTCTCTGAACTGTTTCTTTGAAATGAATGGGTGTTCTCATCAGATTGTGGAAACCAGTATCTGGGTCTGTGTGCCACCCTAGTCAGGCAATTTCTTCTAGTTTACATATTATTAAACAGAACTATTATGCAGACACGAGCCCTATTGCATCTCACTTTCTTCAGAGCCTCTGGGAGTCAATTAGAAAAAGAGTCTTTTTCAGGAAGGCTGAGTATGGTTACTATAACAAAAGAACAAAGAGCAAAACAAGCAAAGAAAAAATGAGTGGTGAGATTTCTATTCTGTTCAAATTTCCTGAGGCTCGATCACTGTAAATCTGTAGCCTGAGTGCACAGACCCACGGCAAAGAAGAAATGTTTGAGAAAAGACATCATGAGATGGAGTTAATAAAAAAGGAAGAAATTCAGCTGCCACAGGAAGGTGTGCGGTTAGGTTGACTGTCTCCCCCTTTTCTAGACTCACAGGTGAGTTTTTCACTTCGCTTGTTATTTGGCCCTGGTGCCATCTTACGCGTGTGAGCTGGTTCTCCAAGACACATGTAATGATTATGTATTGCAAACATTTGCTAATGGAAAAACTATGCGGAAAAGAGAAGATGACAATGATGTATCAGCACAGTTCCCTGCGTAGGGGACAGGAGGAGAAGCACTGATGTGCATATTAACCTATGCACCTGAGATAACTGAGTCCACGGCAAAGACGGTGAGACAACAAAATATTCATCAGAAATGCTGAGGAACGTCTTCGCAAGGAACTCGCTCAACCGGGAAGAAGCGGCCGGACCTGAGAAAAGGCGGACTGCCTTTGCCAGAGGGGGAGAATCTGTTGTAGAAGGTGTCTGGTGATTTTTCTGGGAATTTTCTCATGTGGCTCTAAAGAATCTGTGATGAGACGTAGTACAAAGGAACAACACTGTGGATGACAAAGAAGCAGACTTTCAGTAAAGACTCTCAGAGGGGTTGTACCCCTGGCACGTAAAGCCAAGTGAGCAAAGGACACATGATGAAACACAGAGAACAGACTGGTGGCTGGCAGAGAAACTTGAATGCCCGAGTGCCCAGCAAGATCCTCAGACACGATTAGTCAAGGTGGGAAACTTCAAAGGGAATCAAACAGCTCCACGCAAACTTACCTTTTCCAACATCAGATAAAGCAGAACATCTGCGCACTGTTGCAGGAAATCGAGAGGCATGACTGAGAAATAGGGGTCCTGCATAGGGGTCCTGCTCGCCTTCCTTCCTCCCCAAGGAAGACAGTGAATCAGGTCTATGAGAGAGAGGCCTCAGAGGAGAGGAAATGCAACAGACTCACTGTCAGGAGGTGAGAGTGAGTAAAAACTGATCAGCCAGAAAGTTCTGAGTCTCTCCCCCATGCTAGGCTCCTAATGTGACCATGTTGGTGGACAGGGAAAGGAAAGGAAGGGCAGTTCTAAGGAGTGTGTGAGATCAGAACCCCTCCTTTCACCTGGTGGGATTCCAGAGATGGGAATCTTATTAAATGCATTGATTTGTTGCCTCAAAGATCTAATGGTCAATGTCTCTGCAATTGTTTTGATTTAAATATGACTGCTTTTACAACAGCCTTTTAATCTGAGTTGTAAGAAAGAAGGAGAAAGTCAAAGGAGTGCCTGCCTCCAATAAGAGAAAAATGAAATAATTAATGAAAAAAATTGGAAGTACCTACACGAAGTGAGTCCATTCATGGACTGAAGGAAAGGAATACAAAGGCTTTCTGAAACTGTGAATTAACAAGAAAGTTAGAAAGTTATTAGAAAGTTTGCCTAAGACAGGAAAGTCTTCTAAGATTCAACATTTTACTAAGAGATATGAGAGAGAGATATGTGGCACGGAGCTAATGTCTCCAACAAGAATCACTGCCAGAGTGGAAAGAAAAATAACCAGTTAAAATAACTGTTATGGAGAGAGAGGCACAGGAGAGACGCTGTGTTCTTCTCCTTCCATATGGATTGCGAATGCCATAGACACATAATATAAGCTATGGAGAGGTGTTCTATTGTATGCCTGAGGGTCACGGAGCTCACACTTTCAGGACCAGGTAAAGCTTGCAGTAGGAAAGAGAAAGAAAACAGCGTCCTGATGTTTTTTTTCATAAAGTAAAAGTTTACCCCAAACTGAGTGTCATTGGAAAACCATGTGGAAATCGGAACCACTTCAGTTCAGATAAAATAAATTCTATTAAAGACATGTGGACACAACTATGAAAGAAAGTGTGAAAGTCAAATATATCACCTAAGATTGTAGGCAAACTTCAGCCCTAGAAAACAGGAAGTTAAAAGAATGTAACCCAAAAGAAAGAAGCAGTACCCTGTGAAGCAAATTTTAACTCGACACTAATAAGGAATTTAAAATCAGCTTCTTTTAAAAAAATCATTGAAAATGATAAAAAGAATAACTCACGTGGTTAAAAAAAGCAGTTGGAGATATTAGTCAATAAAAGGAAATGTGCCATAGTAAAATGTCAAAACAAGTCTAAAAAGTAGTAGAAGATGGCAACTGCTCTGCTATTTTGTGACGGATCGAGTAGGGAGTTCCACAGGGTGTGGATAATCAGAATAGTATGATTATTTCCAGCTAGTGTAACACACACATAAAGAATATGCTTTCTTTTGAATAACTCACAAAGAATTTAGAAACAAAAGATTACATGCTAGATTAAAAAACTGTATTTAAAATGTAGACCAAAATTATACTCTCAGATGTGCAATAAGATAATTAAATATTTTAAGCAACACTAGAAAAAACTAGACTTATAAAACTAATCTGAAAGTATTGATAAAAAAATCACAGGCTAGGCACTGCACAGTAAACCAATTGATGATCATAAATAAAACAAAGCATCATCTGTTAATACAAGAACAGTAAAGAAAGGCAAAATAAATCTATTAAAACAAATGCAAATTATAAAGAAGACATATATATCAATAAATGAGTTTAAAAAAAGAGCTGGAACTGGCATGTAAAGCCTTAATAACAAAGAAAAAAGCAATATATGATGAGCAACTGCCAGCCTCATGAGGCTAAAAAAATGAAAACACAAGCATTCAAAAATCAAAAATAAAGAATAGGAAATAACCACATAAACAAAAGATTAATTAACACAATTATAAATTTGAATGCAAATGACATTTATTATGTGGATAATAGAAGTGGTTTGTATTAATCCGAAGTAAATCATTAGTTTAATCTCCTATCAAAATAAATCTAAAATTTCAAATTATTTCAAAGGAAATTTTTCCAAATCTTCTAAGGAACAAGTTACACTATTTTAAACATTTTAAGTAGTATAAAGACGATAAAACCTTTCAAAGCTTTATAAAACCAGAAACAGAGAACCCAACACTCAAAAAGTAGGACAAGTGCTTCTAGAAGCCTACAGGGGAGTCACATTTCCTAGTATAGAAATAGCAAAGCTACATAACATATTGGGAGGTAGCCCTCAGCAGCATATGGTTCATTGTAAAGAAATTTTTCAATGTAATTCAACATAGTAATGAGTTGTTTATATACTCAAGAAGCAAAAGAGAAAACAACAAAAATTCCCTAGAGATAATACCATGATTTTCTTCTCGTAATTATAAAAATTCATAGCTTTTAAAAAGATACACAGGTTTTGCTAGAGGTGCTAAAGAAGACATGTTATTAATGTCCTTTAGGAACAGGATGTAAACATTGTCAGCAACAAAATCTATGAGAACCTACAGAATTATATAATACAACTTTTCAAGATTTGATGGAGAGAATCAAGCAAATATTTCAAAAAATAGAGAGCTCTATCTTTTTTCTTGAATAAGAAAACAATATTTTATACATGATTGTTAAGCAAAACTATGAGAGACCAAATATTTTTGACTAAGATTTTACAATAGACCTCAACATACCAGACCAAATAAAATGGAGTCATTCATGCTAAAGTCCACATACCCAAGTCGGAACTTTAGAAGATCAGAAAAGCTTTTCAAAATACCATTTTCTTTTCTTCTTTTGCCCTATCAAAACAGGAAACTCAAGTCTACCAGTCAGCATAATAAAGAATTGTCTTTACAGTAACCTTTACCAAGAAAAGGATGAACAAATCTGATGTTAAACAGTGTTTTCTATTGTTCTATTTCCCTGTTTCCACTTCACACAACTCAAGAGTCTGCCATTTCCCAGTACAAGCTCTAATTCTCTCATTTTATTTAGTAAAACAAAGGCTATTCCAACTCATAAGTGCTGAATGAAAGCTGATTATTCCATTAACTATATTTGTTGTAACATTGGTTTTGGACAAAGCATATGTACAACTTGAGCTGAGACGTTACTTCATTTCATTGCCATAATGTCAAATTAGACCATATTGATGGTCTTTTTTTAGAGAAAGAAAAAAATTGATCTTTCCATTGGAAAAACTAAATGAGAATATTCAGCATATTTTTGTTTAAGGACTGTAAAACCAGTTGTGGAGTTACACATCTCTAAAGTAAGAGGATAAAGAGGTTGAGACCAGCTTGAACTTGGGCTTGAGGCCAGCCAGAACTTCACAATGAGAACCTGTCTCAGAATTTAAAAAAAAAAAAAAATTAAGTACAAACTTGAAAGGAAGGAAAAGAAGCTACATTCAACTTTATTGTGTGGCTTCACTAAGTAAAATGACATGCAATCAGAAAACATATAAGAGAGAAGACATTCAAACATATATATAGTTTATTATGTTATAAGTATATATTTTAAATGATTAAGGAAGTGATTCTTTGTAATTTAAAAGGTAAATAACAAACTAAGGAGATATTGGGAAGCCACTGGCACCCGAGGGAATGAGAAAATATGAGAAGCCATGGAAAAAATTGGCAAAAAGTGGTGAAAATAGGATTTATATGCACAAGAATGAAAATGAACAGTAAATTGATGTACAGTTTTCCAGCTGCTACCTGAGATCGGGGCTCAGAGTTGGCTGCATGCGGGAGCCAATGAGGCAGATAAACAGTGTGTCTTCACAAACCTGAACACCTAGACGAATGTGGTAACTTTTCACACTTAAGTCTTTAAAATATTTTATGAGTGCTGACAGAAAAGAAAAAAGGATGTTGTCAAGAATTTATAGCTTGGCTTATATAACATATGTGACAAAAAGGACAGAAAATGAACCTCTGATTATAAAAATTCTATACATTAATGGAAATAATGAGAGTATAGGCAAAAACAATGCTCCCACCTCCCCAAAAATATAAAGCGAAGAGGAGAGAAACAATTCCCAGCTCACTTTAAGAATGATTACACTGATAATAAAAGCTGAAAAAGACTTAACAAAAAAGAAAACTACCCCAATTGCTCATGTGTGAATGAACAAGTACCTCACAAATTAAATTTTAATTGAATTTAGCAGTGCTTAAAAGATAATCCATTATGTCAAATGAGGTTAGAAATGCTTAAAACTTACAGCTGCTTTAAAAGCAGTCAGTGTAGTTCACAGTATTAAAACACCAAAGAGGAAAGGACAAAATTGTTGCTGCATGAGATACAAGAAACTCATTTTTAAATTTTCCGTATCTATTTGTAATTAAAAATCTCCAATAAAGTAAGATTAAAATGGCACATCTTTAATTTAATATTAGGCATTTCTTTAATAACCTACAGCTACAACATATTAATGAGAAACAAGGCAAAGATTTCCATTCTGATGACTTCTCAACATTACACTGAAAGTTGTGGTCAGTGCAAAAGCATGAGAAAGAACCCAGAGGCATCAAGTGGATAAAAGTAAATAAAACTGCCTCGTTTGCCTGAAAATCCTTTGACAGGAGGAACACGGGCTGGAGGAGTAGCACAGCAGTTAGAGTGCTTGCACAGCAAGTGCAAGGCTGAGTTCAATTCCCCAGCACTACATAACTCTGGCCTGGTGGAGGCAGGAGGATCGCGGAGAATTCATAAGCCACACTGGGATACACAGTGAATTCGGGACCATCCTGGAAATAAAGGAACAGAAGTGCATTTTGTAAATCCATACACAAGATGAATTTGACATAGTCGCAGGCTAGTATGCAGAATATCTGATTTATTTATACATAAATATTTGCAATGAAATAATTAAAAATGTGCATTTAAGATGTCACATAGCACCCAAAAATAATTAAATACAAATGAAATACATATAAAATCCATATGCTAAAACCTACAGAACACTGTTGCAAAATTTAGAAAGACCAAAATTATTGGAAAGATGTACCCTTTAGGAACTGAATGACTTGATGTCATAAAAGTATTGATTCTCTGGTTTATTCACCTATCATGAAGAAAATATTCTAACAATGACCAAACTGATCTGTCATTGTGAGTGACTTTCATATCCCCAAATTCTGCCTAGAGTCTGTCTGGAGGAGAGCTGCCAAGATTCCTCCCACATGGAACACTTATACCCATGAAACATTAGGACATCCCTGTTACTGCTTTCTAAGAATACTTTTCACAGATATTAATTTCCTCATCAAACATTTCAGGCAGAAAGATCCAGCCCAAATATAAAACAGCGAATTACATTAATAACAAAGTGGGATTTAACTAACTCAATGCATAAACTCAAAGAAATCTATCTTGCCATTGGGAGAAACATTATAGTGATTTCCACTATAATTTTGAATAGATTGATTGAATATTTTCAAGTATAAAATAGTACAAATGCTTATTTTCAAATATTTTTAATTCTGAAAAATTTTACATGATTTTAATAAATATGAAATTGAAAGCATCTAGAGAAAAGTATTTTCTAACATACAAAGGATCCTTCATTAGACTATCAGCGTTTTTATTGTTGTTTACTCGCTTGCTTGTTTGTTTTTTCAGTACAAATCAGGCCCAAAAGGAATGGAATACTATATTCAAACTATTGAAGGAAAAAGAAACTGTTGACTAACACTATACTTGTAAAGCTCTCCATTCAAAATGAAATAGTAGTAAAGACATTCGCAGTCACAAGTGAGTTCACAACTGATTGATGAATTCAATAACTGCCCTACAAAAATTACTAAAAAAAGACGTTCTTCAGGTTCAAACGAAAAGATGCTAAAGATTATTATCAAAGCACAAGAAAGTATGAAAGTCACTGGTAAAAGTAATTAGGGAGACAAATTAAGGATACTGTGGTATATCACATAGATGGTGAATAAATCACTGTTAATTCCAGCATAAAAACTAAAAGACAAAACTATTAAATATAACAAATAATTGTTAAAATGTGTACAAGGTCAGAAGATTTACATAGTGACAGCAGGGCAGAAAACGGAGAGGAGAGCTTAGCACAGTTTTGGCAGTGGTCGAACTGAAGTTATCACCATACTTTGTATGTGCCTCATAGTGACTGCACAACTATGGAAGTTACATAATTGAAAATAAAAAGGAATAATGAAAAAATCAATACCAAAATATCAGCGAAACATAAGAAGAAATAGATAGTGTCAAAAACTATAAGACTAATCCAAAAATGGCAAACGTATCAATACTTACGTTGACTATTGATGTATCTGACTTCCTAGTTAAAAGACACTGAGTATGTGTCACTGAATGGCATGTAAAACAAGACGCAACTATGTGTTAACTACATGAAACTTGTTTTAAAATTTCTTAAAGAACATAGGCAAAGTGAAAAGTTAGAAAAACTTTCCATCCAAACATTTTTTTAAAAAGAGGATGACCATGTATCTGTCAGAAAAAAAAAGGTCAAAAACATTGTAGCAAGAGAAATTTTATGACAATAAAGGGTCAATCTACCTAAAAGATGGAATAATAAATGTGTGTGTGCCATACATCGGAAAATTTAAATACAGACAACACACACTGACAGATCTGAATAGAAAATCAAAAACCAATGTAATACCTTCTACCTTCAATTGCGAGCAATATAGCCATACAGAGAATCAACTAAGAAACAGAAGACTCGAACACACTCTGAACAAAATGAAACTAACAGACATATACAGAAACATTCTGCCCAACCCCAGTAGAACACATATAATTCTCAAGCACACACCAATAAACGCATATAATTCTCAAGCATCTTTTCTCTGGAGAGATCACATGGTATGTCACAAAACAAGTTTTAAGATTTTCTGAACACAATGCACTGAAATTAAATTCCAACTGCAGAAGGAGAACTAGAATATTCATACATAGGTAGAAATTAGCACACTAAATCAATACTCAAAAAGTCAAAAAAATTCAAAAAGAATTAGAAAACATCTTTTAGACTGAAAAGATTCTCAATACTACGAAATTAAATCCAATGTCACAATAACCAAATCAAATCCATCATATACCATAAAGCAATAAGACTGTCTCTAGGAAACAAAGACAGTTTAACATATGAAAATTAATTATGCTATATGAACAGAATAAAGACTAAAGCTCAAATAATCATTTCAATGGATGCAGAAAAACATTTTACAAAATTCAACACTCTTGCATAACAGAAATTCTTACAAAATTAGAAATGTGAAAAAGTTTAACCCTAAATGTCATGAAAAGGCCATACCTAATATCACATTAAAGATCTGCAAACTTGAAAGTTTTACTTCTAAGCCAGAGTACCCACTCTGCTACTTTTACATGTGGTACTAGGGTCATGAGCAGAGAAATTAAACAAGAAAATAAGAAACATTAGTATCAGAAAGGAAGAAATTGAATTGTCCTTGTTGGCAGATAACATGATCGTTCATGCAGATCATCCTAGGACTCCAAAAGGAAACTCTTAGAACTAAGGCACAAATGTAGTAAAATTTCAGAAAACATAATAAACACATTAAAATCAGTTGTGTTACTAGACACTAGCATCAGACTATCAGAGAAGAAAATTAGCAAAACAGTCCCTGTTACAAAAGCACCATACAGAATAAAATACCTAAAAGAAGATTAAAGAGGTGAAAATATTGTGTGTGAAAAGCTTTTGCAAAAGAAAGAGAAATAAATTATATAAGACACAAATAAATGGAAAAAGACATCTTCTGTTAAATATTATTTAAATGCCCACACTGTCTAACATAGGTGCACCCAACCTGCAGCATGTCATGTTTTCGCCCTTACTTTTTTGAGTGAAAGAGAATTATCTTGGGTCACATCTAAAATGCATAATGTACTCATTAATATATACAAGTACTAAAACTTTCTTTGGAAAATTTTTGTCATAACATTTTTAAAAATTGAGTGTGTAAAAGAGTGTCAGGTAGCAGGTGGATCATGTCTAAAAGCAATCTATAGATTTAATGTAGTTTTTATTGAAATCCTACTGAAATTTCGAAAGAAAAAGAATAAGAATTCTGACACATTCATATAAAATCACAGAAGACCACAAAAAATCAAATCAAAACAGCATGCAGAGCCAGGGAATAAATCTATGAATACCCAGTCTAGCGATCTATGACAAGGGTGTCAGGAATACAAAATTGGGGAAAGATAGGATCTTGAACAAATAGTGCTGGAAGCCGGGTATGGTGGCATACACCTGTAATCTCAACATTCAGAAGGCTGAGGCAGGAGGATTTCCCTGAGGTCAAGGCTAGCCTGGGCTACACAGTGAGTTCAGAACCAGCCTGGACTATAGAGTGAGACTCCCTCGAACAGCCACCCCAAAAAACCCATAGTGTTGCATAGTGTGCAACAGGGTGAAATTGAACTCCTTTGACATACTCAAAAATTAACCTGAAATGAATTAAACATTTAAACATGGCACCTGAACCCTTCTTGTTAAATAAACGAACCATGGAGACAAGTTCACATTATTGATCCCGGCGTAGATTTTACAAAAATGACTCATAAAGCACAAGCCAAGGACCGAACAAAGACAACAATGACAACATAACTAAACAAGTGGCACTATATCCAACTAAAATGGTTCCACCCTGCAAAGGAAATAAATGAAAAATGCAATCCATGGAGTGCAGGGAAATATTTTCAAACCACTGCGTTATCTGATAAGGCGCTTATTTCCAAAATAGCTCATATGGGGTTTATCTTCAAAATATCTGAGAAATACCTGCAACTCATTAATAAGTAAATGAAACAAAATCCCTCATAACCCGCTTTTAGAATAGGCTAAAAACTTAAACAGACATTTCTTTAAAGAAGACGCGAAAATAACAAACATATTTGTGAACATAAACACTGCTAATCGTGAGGAAACTCTAGGTTGAAATCACAACAAGGTATCACCTCATGGCCCTGTCGATGTGGCTCTTACGTGGGTTGGGAGAGGGGTGTGGGCAAGGAGAGGAAGTAACTGGAACCCCGGTACTCTGATGGGGAAAATACACAGTGCAGCCCTAGAGAGGCAGTGTGTAAGTTTTTCACAAACCTGAAAATAGAGTTACTGAGTAGCCCTTCGTTCCGGATATCATCCCAAAGAATTGAAATTGTGATGTTAACGTCCGTGTGTTTATTACAGCACTCTTCATGATAGCCGAAACATGGAAATACTAAATGTGCATTGAGTGATAAATGCATAAGGAAAATTTAGTGACACGCCTTTCGTATGTGTATGTGTGTGTTTGAGACAATATAGATGAAAGTTGAAGACATTTAGCTAATTGAAACAAGCCAGTCACAGAAGGATAAGATTCACAGTTCCACTTGTATCTTGTTGCTAAAATGGTCAAATTCATAGAATTAATAAGTGGAGTATGTTTCCAAGGGAAAATGAGGAATAACTAAAACACTACATAAAGTTTCATACTCAAAAATCAATCTAAAATAACTTAAACATTTAACTCAGTTAAGCAAAATCAATAAGCATTACATATATCATACTGATGGTAGGAAATAATATATGTTCCTAAAATTTAAGATGGTAGATTTCATGTTAGGTGCTCCTAAAACAGTATGAATGCAAACATACACAGATTCACACAGCCTAAGGCAGTGCGAATGTGCATGAATGGAAATTACGTCTTTTCTCTTGGCTTTTGGTACCTTGAATAAGTTACCCAACCTTTCTCAAGGTCACAATTTAAGCATTTTCTCAGAAGTTTAGTGTCTTCATCTGCAATTAGTATGTAAGTGTATAAAGTTTTACAAAATCGATACGAACATGGACGGCATGATTTCATTGTGCACTAAGACAAAATTAGGACTTAATAAAGGGCAGAAAAATATTTGAAGATTCGTGTCGTTCTTAGAAAGTGAAGTTGTAGTTCTGACTGTTTAATTGGGCAGTAATTTCCAAGGTGATTTTGTGCTTATGTGAACTTCTCCTTTCAGGACTAATGTATTTATTATATATTTATTGACTTTTTAAAATTCCACCAGCTTTATGTTCAACACTGACATCACAGCTGTATTATTTTACCTCACTCAGTACGGAGAGAAATTTTCTGAAATATCTCGTTTTTCTGGGCTTAATTTGAAATTGTACACCAATACCATCTATGTTCAGTCGTTAGTTTTGACAAAATGAAGTCCTGAAGTATCAAATAGAATACTTTATATGAGATTTAAAACATTTTCTTTCACCTTTTGCTCAAACCTGTCAGTAAATACGTATATAAATATAATCAATGTTTTCAGTAGTTTAGTGTTTCATGAATAAGAATTATGCCCTTTCATTACAAAGGATGCTGATTATTTTGTGCAGATAAACATGTGCAGTTTTGTTCTGCACCCACGTGAGTGTGGTTTTAGAAAGTGCTCTGTCAACAGCATTATCCAATGTATGCATTAACATAGAGGCAGAAATGGGGAGCAAAGTTTCAGAGGTCTATGAATGGGAAAAGAGAAATAAAGACGAAGTCGATGGATATATCTCGGCCCCACTTCTCTTTTATCAGTAAAATGTGATTAAAATGCTAACTCATTCTTAATAGTGCTTTCTTGACCCAAGATGCTTGGGTGTTGCACATGTACTACTGCATCTAAATCCCCCAGTACTGTGTGAAAACAGTAACTTATGCTAGAATGAAGAACTGTTTTTCCCTGCTGCCTTCTCTGGGATGTGGAGCACCAGGCCTCTGCCTCACCTTTGAGTCACACCGTTCACATAGTGTGATCGATTCCATTTCTCTCAAAATAGCTTCATGGGGTCTGGTTACTCACACTGCTACATGCATACACATGAAATCTTGACTCCCCTACCACCAGACCCTAAGAAGCATCGAAAGTTTCAATGATAACAGTTCAGTAGATAGCGCACAAAGCCAAGCAGTTGGAGGAGACCAAAGTGCCCACCCCATTCCTCCAAACGGCGTCTAGAGGCGCCGGCAATGGCTTCATCTGAAAAGCAGTTGCAGCCAGAACTTGCAGAGGCAAAGCCCTGGGAGTCTGCTGTTTGCTTCTGGAATGTCCAAAACCCCACCCTTCGGTGGTGACACTATTGCTGTCACTAGGTATTTTATTGCTATTTACTTGCAGTATCTTGTGTAGCCTCAGATCCTATCCATGTGGGCTGTGTGCTCACTCATATTTCTGTGCTTATTCCTCTATCTCAAAAGCCCCCCCAAGATTCTCAGCCTTCACCTGACATCTCCTCTCACGACTCCTCTGAATCTGTGTCTTCCCCTGTCACAACACCTGATCTGGGTACATTTCCTTCTTTGCCATACACTAGAGCCTACGCAGAGGGAGTTGGAAGGGTCTGGCTAGATGGACGTCAATGACCTTCCCTTTACAATAAAATTACACAGAGCGGGCCCTCCCTGACGCCTCATGATTCAACAGTCAAAAGATGCCATTAAGAAACAATGGAATGGTTACTACGGTAGAATGCCCAACTGCAAACAACGTCCTTTAAGAGAACATGCCATGTGGAATGTAGCCGTGCTTTAAGATTAAAATCATACTATGTTTTGAGAAAACTTTCCTAACACCTTAATGTCTTTGTGTTTTGTAGTGATTGATGTATGTAACTGCAATTGCTGCCAGTCCAGGCACTGCCTGACCACAAAGTCTGTGCCATATTTGATATGATATGCTTGCAGTATACTTTCTTAGAAATAAGTTTAATGGTATGGATAGCTGATCTCGGTATTAGATGAGAATAGAATGTGAAACACATATCAAGATGATTACTAAGAATAGACTTGCGTATTTTGTTGAATATCTAAACATCCCCTGCTATAATACCCTGCGAATAAGGAAACTGAAAATTGCATAAGAAAGGTGTATAAATAAATTTAGCCACAGCTGATCAGTGGCCATCTGATTCACTGCAATCTGTGGTCCAGAGTCCTTCCTTTTGCCGGTGCTGCACCTCCTTCAGGTACCCTGACTCTCCCCAGGGCTGGACCCCGGCAAGCAGTGTCAGTGATTTTACTTTATTTAAACTGGAGAAGGGGATTGTGACAGGATAGCAGATGGATAGGAGTAGGAATTCTGAAACACAACTTATTTCATTTAATCAAAAAGATTATCATTATGAGTTAAAGAAAACATGTTCCACGTAGAGTTGTGACCTATCAATAAAATGAAAGCAGAAAAAGAAAGAGAAAAGCAAAAGTCAAAGTTAAGTATCAGCTCCAGAACACAGGGCAGTGAAAAAGCACCTTTGGAGAAAGGAGGTATTTTGAGAAGACACACAGTGCTATCAACAGGTCTCGCTGTACGCAGGAGATGCTAACTTTCTACAAACCAGAACGTGAGATCAATCAAAGGATGCATTCCCCAACTCAGCTGAACATCAAAATAAAACAAATAAGTTGCTGGTTTCTGATACAAATCTTACAGGCGGCTGGCTTTCTCATAAAATATATTCATAGTGCATAAAAATAAAAATTGTTTTAACTATGTAAAAATGTAATTATGCAACTGAGGTTTGCCTCTGTTTTGTGAAAGACAAAAAGAAACAGACAAAAATGGGTTAACCTTACAATGACATCTATTAGAACAAACACTGCAGGGAGAGCTTTTCATCAAATAATGTAAATTACGGACTAAATGTTTAGACTTGGTTTTTTCAGATATGGGAACCAAACCTGGGGCCTCACATTTTCTAATCATGTGACCTACCATTGAGCTACACCCCCAACCCTTGGGTTATCTTCTAAGGGGCAATTTCTATTGGAAGATCTTACTTTATTATGGAAATAGAATAAATTTTCTGCTTGTTTTTGGATTCGAAGACAATCTGCGAAAGCAATGTGTAGGAGTTTCTCTTCTTAAATTAAAAATGAACAAAAATATTCACTTAGTTTAACATTTGTGGGAGTGCCCAAATATATTGGTATACTATAATGGAGTTCTTTCTTTTGAGAAAGCCAGCTGTAATCATAGACCCATTGAGAAAAACTTGCACTTATTAGGTCCAAAAATTGATAATTTTCTGGGAATAATCTATATTCATTAATTCTCATTTGTTACTTCAACAAATTGTATCCCTTTTGAAGGCTAAACATATGAATATGAAAAGTTTGGTGAAAACACATGAAGATAGTATTAAGAGCTTTTCAAGCAAGCTCCAAAAATAAAGTGGTTGTTTTTTGTGTTTAGAAAAAAAAATATGTATAATCATTCCAGTCATTTTTTATCCTAATGATGATGCATGTAATAATGTAATTCAATGAAATTATAGAGAATAAACCACTGGTCACTGTGGAAATATAAGAAGCGACTCTCAGTAATCGTGCATTTATCTACCCTGTGATGAACTGAAGGTCAGAGCTGTTTCCAAGCAATGAAGTATGGAAACAGTAATGATTTTTCCAGCCTTGGCCACTTTTCAATCTTTAGAAGCTTGCAGAATAATTACAGTGAGTAGTGGCTAGAGACCTCTATAGGACATCTGAGTCTTCCCAGCTACTAAAGCTTTTATAATAAGATTTGATGAGCACAGAGGTGGTCTACAGAAAAGCCAAGAACAGAGCCCACCCATTGCCTTCATAGCTGCATTTGGCACTGAGAATCGTCTCACCAAACTTTAACAAGACATTAAAATAAATCTAGCTTAATTGTCAGTATTTTAGAAAGGAAGAATATCAAATTCACTATCTGAAATGAAACTTCATGATTACACAATTTGTAAACTAGAATGACAGTTTCAAGGAAAAATCTAAAAATCCTGATTGGAATAAAAAATGCGTTATCTGTTTACTTAAATATTATTTTATCAAGTCGAATTAACTTCATTGTTTATAACAGCAAAAGCATAACAAAGTGATTACTGACCCTTAAAGAGAGAATAGTTTAACATGGGACACTGGTTATACAAACGGACAGTAGCCAGACTCCACACAACAACAGGACTCATGACCCAAACCACCTCTATAGCAATCAGTTTTGCAAGGCAAATTGCCACCCCAGTAGCAATCAGGTCATAATAGTCATGACTCAGTAAATGACTGACAGCTTTTGCATTTTGTTTGTTTTCAGTTCAGTACCAACCAGAGAAAATATACTTTTTAATTTCATGAAACTTCTAATTAATTGCTTACACTCACTTTGTGCCTGTAATTTCTAGTCAGAACAGGTAAGAAGTCACCTTATTTATTATAATTTATTATGGTTTTCCTATTTCCCTTCCTGTCCCTGAGTCTCCATCATATAGAGGAGATAGTAACTGATTCTCTATTACAAACAAATTAAATAGCCTCAGTTTACCTTTGAGTGGCTTTTGTTTACTTCCATATATGAGATATTCATTTAATGGAATACTTTTTAGTCTATAAGAACAATCAAAAGATACATACACTTGAACACCACGCATGGAATGTTGACAGTTTTGAGATTTTTCCTAATATGAGAAAAAATGGAGACAATTTTGATGATTATCACCAAAAGCTTAGATTAATAAAATGTGCTATACTCACACAAACAGAATCCTATAAACCTTCAATAATAAATAAATAGGGGTTGCATGATCATGCATTAATAACAGTAAATCTTTGAAACTACATATATAGAAAACAAAGAAATAGAATATCACAGGTAGTAACGTGGTAAATGCTGTCGAGGGGTTCATCTGCCCATACAAAGGAAGGACGCGAAGACGTGAAGGACAGAAAAGCGAGGCCTTTGAGGACAACCTTACAGGGCGAGGCATGCCTGCTCGCTAAATGGGTGGCAGGCATGCAGGAATAGGAAGGGTGAGGGGTTTTTTTTGGGGGGGAGGGGTTTTTGTTGTTCTTTTATTTCATTTTGTTTTTTGTGTTTTCCAACTTCACATGTCCCTCCCTCTGCCTTCCCATTGGCAGAGTTCTCAGTCTTCCCACATGAAAACTAAGGCACGTCCCTACAGAAATATGGCAAAAAGACGATGGATCGCTTAGGTCAGATTGGGTGAAGGCCAAGCTGGACACTGTGAGATGGCATTGTTTTTCCTCCTCTCTCTTTGTCTCCTTGACACTTGCCTGGTATAAGATAAGAAAGCTCTCAGGAAAAGTGGAACAAAGTAAAACATTTGATTACTATTGTACAGCTTTATATAATAATGAGCCCCTAGCTATCATTCATAATCATATCTTAATTTATGCATAAATCAGGCGAGACTAAGATCTGCAGAGTTTTAGTATGTTAATAGTGAATAATAGTAGTGCCAGAAAAACAATATTTTAAATTTTAGTACAATTAAGATACTAATGAGAGGAAAGAGGATCACACAACTTGTAACAGACTAATGACGTACTGACGTTCTGTTTAACTGGGTCATTCACCTTTACGTGTTACCTATACTTTTGGATTCATGATCTATGTTATAATAAACAATTTAATTAAAAGAAAGTTGCATTTCTAAAATTTATAGGGCAGCATAACATAAAAAAGTTAAAACAACTTTGAAAAAGTTGAAGAGAGCGGAAGAAGCAATTCTACCAGATGTCAAGGTATACTATTAAAAGCTACTAGCCAAGACTGTGCAGTATTGACATCTGTAGGCAAAAGAGTAGAACTAGGAGAGAGGGATGCAATTTGGTAAGAGGAGCTGATGTTTGTATTGTCTAGTTCAATATGTTTATTATGGTTATATTTAGCAGTAGCTTACTGTTCATTCCAAAATAGCAAGTGGGAAAGATTTTGGATGTTCCCAGCACAGAAAAATGATAAATGTTTGAGGTGGTAAATACGCTAATCACTCTAATTTGTTCCTCACGGTTTGTATACATTTATCTAATTATCACACTGCATCTCATAAATATAGGTAATTGCTATCTGTGAAATAAAAGTTTCAAGTGAACCTCCACTTAAATACTAAATCTTATAGAAATACTAACTCAAAGCAGATCGTGGACTTTGATATAAAACCAAAAACAGTCTGGGTAAAATTGTGAGAAAAACATCTTCCAAGTCTGATGCTAGGCGGTGACATTTTAGATTTGACATGAAAAGCATGATCCGTAAAAGAAAATATGATAACTTGAATCTCATAAAAAGTAAAGATTTTTTCTTTGAGATTATCTCCGTGAAAAGGATAAAAAGAAAAACTATCAATAGAGACTAGAAAAAATACTTGCAAAATGTATATATTTGATAAAGAACTTACATAAGAACTCTCTAAATTCAGCAGAAACAAACTAATATTTAAAAGACAAAGACGTGAAAAGACATTTTACCAAAGAAAAAGTAAGCATATGAAAATAATTGTACATTTAGAAAATGCAAACTAAAACAATAAGTTGTCACTATTTATCTAACAGAATGACTGAAATTAAAAAATACTAATACTATAAAATGTTAGAATGCAGAGAAACACAATCTCTTGTAAGTTGTTGATCAGAATTGTAAAATGGCAAAGCAACTTTTGCAAATGTTTGAAAACGATATGCTTATACCTTATGAAATTAAACATGTATTTACCATGTGACCTGGAAATCCCATTGCTAGGTACTTAAGAGAAATTAAAACATAGCCCACACACAGACATGTATGCAAGAACTCACAGCAAGTTCACTCACAAGAGCCAAAATTTTGAAGCAACATAAATGACCAATAATTACTGAACATATAAACAAAATGTGACTTCAATATAGAAAATTATTTAGCAATAAAAAGGAATAAAATACTAGTACATATAACATGATTGAATCTTTAAAAACATGCAAAATGGAAGTAAAAAACCCAAAGGCTACCTAATGTGTAATTCAATCTGTAAAAATATTTTAAGCCTGGAGGAATAGCAAAATAGTCAGAGTTCTTGTCTAGAAAGTGCAAGGCTCTGAGTCCTATTCCCCAGCACCGACATAAGTCAGGGGTTTGAGCAAATTCCTATAATCCCAGCACGTGAGAGGCTGAGGCAAGAGAATTGTTGTGAGTTGAAGGCCAGTCTGGGCTACATAATGAGTTCAGGACCAGCTTGGACTACAGAATGAGACTCTGACTCATAAATGAATAAATAAATATCAAAATAAAAAATATTACAAAGACAAAGTGATAGAAAGCAGGTCAGTGGTTGCTAGGTTGGAAGTCATGAGGGGAAATTCGCCATAGAACCACAGGAGAAAACTTTCTCAGGTGACAGGTCTGCTTCATATGCATATGATCGTATTGTTACTCTTTCCATGACTGCAACATTTATAAACTGAGTTCACCCTCATCACCGTCATATGTTGAAATCCTAATTTACAGTACCCTATAATGGTGTCCTTGTATACAGACAGGGTCTTTTTTTAGAGATAAACACTTATTAGGAAGAACTGGGTGGCCCTTAAGCCAAAGCAACGGATGTCCTTATTAGAAGAATGGTCGGCACGGAAAACAGGCAGAGGAGAGGCAATATATGAAGACCCAGGGAAAAGATGGCCATTCCATCGTGAAGAGAAGAAAAGGCCCTTCCTTCCCGGCCCTCAGGAGGAATCAATCTGCCAAACCCTGGATCTTAAATTTCCAACATCCAGAACTATAAGACAATAAACGCCTCTTTTTAAGCCATCTGGCTGATAGTACTTTGTTATGGCATCCCTAGCAAATTAATCAATATTCAATTACTACCATTCATAATTCATTTTATTTTTGAGACAGGGCCTCACTCTATAGCAATAATTCATTTTATTATACATAAATTATACCTTGTAAAGCAGAGAGAAGAAACAAAATAGTCCCACTACCTTTAAAAATAATAATCACAAAAATAATTCTGAAGCTTTATATTTCTAATTTAGCCAACTCAATTTTCACACACAGCCTCCTTGAAAATAGTGACTGTTGCTTTTCCCTCTCTTAGAAAAAAAAATAAATATCGTGACGTCTTATGATGAGAAACAAGGGGAGTATGGATTCAGCTGAGTGGCTAGGCAACATCCTTCTGTCTGATAGGGTCCAAGTACTGCCAATTTAACAAGCCAAATCAGTGACTTACCTGAGAGAACTTGAACACATTTATCTTACTGTGACAACAGAAGTGGTTTTCTTTCTAAAACAAAACAAAACAAAAATAGCAGAGGGTGTAATGACCTTAGGACAAGCCTTTTCATACCCATACACCGGAAAATGAGCTATTTTCCTATATGTTAGGCAATATGATTTTAATTAAATTTTAGCCCTTTGTGCCGATCTTTTTTTAAAAAAAAAATCTATTCCTAACAAGCAGGTCTTCTGTGAGGGGGAAGGCAGAGAGATCCCCAGGTCCCCAGGACCTTTCTCAAAGCAGCGTATCGAGTGAACAGAATCAAAACAGCCACAGTGCAGTGGCTCTGTGAAGAGCCGTGATTGTGTTTGCTTTTCTTCGGATTTACTTGTGATTGTGATGTTTCTGTATAAGAGTAAACTTCACATCATTTTTATATCATGGCGGAGAGAAGAACTAGAAAACAACTGATTTGGAAAAGCATTCCTTGGCAGATTCTCTATTTTTACCTAATGAGATGAGACAGTTCTGCAGCTCATGTGTGACTTTTATGACTCTAAGTTCATATTACGATAAGCATAAATATTCCCCCTTGTCTGTGCTGAAAGACTCACTGATTACTGTTCCGGGCTAAGTGGAATCAAATAGTAACCATTGCTTTTGTGGTTCCTGTTATTTTATCATTTTATTCTTTTGAAAAGGCAAAAGCTCTTCCAGGGCACTTGCAACATATAACTCCTCTCAAATGCACAAGGACAGATTAGTGCAAAGATCGGAAAAAGATACTTTTGTGTAAGTAAAAAATGAGAAATCTCTTAAATAGCCCTAGATGCAAATACACACAAGAATATATATATATATATATATATGGAAGAATGCAGAAAACCTTGCTTTGAAAATCACTGATCCCGGGCAGCTGATGGGCTTTGCCTATAAACTCAGAGGGTTAGAAAGACAGATTAACAGTACAGATATTTCCAGCCAAAATTGTTTAAACTCATTTCACTGATCTAATGGTGGCGAAGAATTTACAGGCATTTAGCACAATTCAAAATCAAAAATAACAAATGTCTCTTTTTCTCCTCACTGTATCACCTTATGTTATGTTACACATAAAGTTAAAGAAAAATAGAAACATTTAGACATTTTTTTCTTCAGGTAAGATATAATCCTAAGAACATTTGCCACATGCTAGCCATGTTGTTGGGGTGTGCTTTAGACAGGTGGGTTGAACCTCAAAGCTCCCCTGATATTTGAGAAGGGTGTGTGGGCTTTAAAGGACCAAAAGCTGACATTCCACGAACCAGTTTGAGGAAGCAGATCACTCTGCCTTTCACCTCATCAGAGACCAGAAAATGTACAGTCCTTACCTGAGATCAGAATTAGTTAGAAACATAGTGAAAGTGCTTCTTGAAGAAAGTCATTATTATTGTATCAGTGGGTAAAAAAAAACATCCCAAAGAAATTGTCAAGTTTTTGGAAAACTATCTAGAATTTACTGCACAGAAACTGTGGTATTAATAGAACTGTTTCACATCTCAGACTTTCTGAATATTGTTTAGAAATAGGGATCTGTGTTAATTTTGGAGCTGGGCTTTTGAACTTCAAAAAATTTTGAAAATTTTCTTTTGTGATCTAGTTTTCAAGTCATGGTGTTACTGGAATAGGGAGGATTGAAGGACAATGTGATGACAAGTGAAAGGGAAAAAATAAATGATCTTCCTTTCTTCTTATTCTGATTTATTTTTTCTTTTAAAATAAAATTTTAAAATAAACTTTTTTCTGAGTTAACCTGCTGAAGATAATTTTTGTTTCTATTACAAAGTGCCTTTAGTTGGGATGACAAATTAACCTTCAGTGGTTTGAAGCAATTGGCTCACAATCTGCAAAAATAAATTATATCTCTGCATGATCAAAACAAAATGCCTCTTTACCAAAGAAAAAACGCTGTAGTCCCTAGAGTCTTGTCCCGATGGCAAAGCGCATTAGGAAGTGCATTAGGGATAAGTGACACAGGTAAGGAGATAGCTTAAACCAGATGCAACTGAAATACTTGGCAAAGCAAAAATGATTTTAAAAGATAATTTTTGAAATTAGTAACACTGAACTCTTTTAGTGTGTGCTAAGATCTATTCCAAATACTTGGTCTATTGTAGCTTATTTATTTCTTGTACCTAGGCTATGAGATAAAGAATATTAATCTTTCAGTTATATAGAGAGGATAGTGTGTCTAAGGTCAGCTGGGTTTGATTTAGGCAGTGTAGTTAAGTAAGAAGACAAATGAATAAGGACTGAAAATGAAAAGGAAGTATTTAATACAAAACAGGTATTTGATAACAAATCAAAATAATTTCCGATAAATTAGATAATAAAGGAACAGGACTTGAAATAACTACTACAGAGAAACATGGAGGTTTAATAATAATCAAAGAACTTCTTTTGGTGGGTTAAACCAAAACCATATGCTTTCTGAAGTGATGCACAAATAGGCACTTTGTGATATTCTACCTGAAAACGCATAAGCCAAATCCAATCGTGAAGAAAAGAAGGCAAAATCAGTGATAGTTAAACTTATTAATGTTAAAAAAGGAAATGAAAACCTGAAAATTGTTCCAAATTAAGAGACCAAGAGAAATCAGGCCATGGTTTGAATCTGGAATGTTCCCCAAACATTTGGAAGGCGCTTGGATTACAAGGCTAATTGAATCTAGTGGGTGATTTCCTGTGCTGCTGGAAGGTGGCCTCTGTTGGAAGGACCGGGCCTTGGGGAAAGAAGAGGGAAAGATATATAATATTGCACTGGCTCCTCTTCCTCTCTTCTTCCTACCTTGCCAAATTGGGAATACATTCACTCTGAGGTCCTCCAACAAGCTCCCCTCCCATGGCCATCCAACCATGGGGACACTGCAATCTCTGAACTACTAGCTCAAATAAACTTTTCCTCCCTTAAGCCGTGAAAGTCAGGTATTGTGTCCTAGGAATGGGACAGTAACTAAGACTGATTAAGGTAAATAACACAAGATTAATGCTGGATGAGAATAAAGCAAACTGAAATACTGAAGCCATTTAGTGGATTAGCAGTCAAAACAGAATTTGACTTGGATTAAATAATGGTATGGTACTAATGTTAGTTTTCCTTATGAAAATAATTGAACTTAGGAGAATAGCCTTGTTCGTAGGGAAGACTCCACGAAGTAATTAGAGGAATCTGCTGCTTAAAGCTTGAAAGAACTAATGGTATGACAAACTAACTAAATGCAAGACTTTGCAATCAGTAACAAAAAAAAATTTTAAGGACAAAAATTCAATAAGATAAAAAAATCAATAAAATTTATGCTAGAATGAAAATAGAGGAATAAATCCTATTTAGAAAGAACTTTGCTATCTTAAGATAATTTAAAATATTTCCACACGTTTATTTGTTTCTAACATAGAATAAAATTAAGAATAAAGCCTCTGGAAACTGATCACTTCAGATTTCATTATGATTCTGCTCCTTCCTGCAAAGCTGTGGTTGTTGACCTCCTTTTGCCTTAATTCCAAAGTCTGAAAAATCTAAACAACACCTCACAGGGTAATAAGTCATTATTTATGAGAAATAAATTAATAAATTTAAATCACTTATTTACATTGCATATAAAATCTGGTAAACCATATGTCTATGTGTTACACAATCATATTTACTATTTACTAGTATATTATGTTGTATATAAAATATGCATTTGTTACATATGTCAATGTGTATTTGTGCACATTTATACAAGTTATACATATCATCTAGTCAGGTTAGATCACCTTATAGAGTCAAAAGAGAGTCCAAGATGGCTGCTGGCACATGTGAAAGCTGGAGGTTGCAGTAGCTACTCCTTCATGAAGATGGAGAACACCAGTCCCATAGCCAAGGTCAGGGGTCATTGTAGGTCAGACTGCGTGTCTGTGCTGCAGATCGATATCCAAAGGAGACAGGGAAGACCTGAGACTGGAAGGAATCTGTCCTCGAGGCTGGTGTTCAGAAGTCACACAAAGACAGGACACAATGTTTTCATATTTTTATAAAGAGGTAGAAAGCAGGTTTTTTTTTTAATATGCTTCATGTTTTGGTAGCAGATTTATTTATTAATATACACTCCCCAATCTGATAAAGTCTTTTGTTTTCTATCTTTCCTTATAATAACTCAGACTACTGGATGGGATCACAATTATTTTCCTGTATTACTCATCTGATAATGCACAGTGGGCCCACTGCCTCCTGTCTTCCTTTATTACTGCTGGATCTCAGTGATTACATTATCATAATGACCCCTATTAAGATCATTCCTGGAGAGAACCAAAGAGGAATTAATAGAAAAGATTATTTTTCTATTCTCATAGAGACTTTGTCATTACTATTATAATTATTCAGGAATAATAAGATTTCACCACCATAAAGACTAATTTCTCTTTAATTGCCTGCTTTCTTAAAAGTACTCATAACTCCTGTTTTGAAAAAGAGGAATTTTTTTTCCAGTTGAATGGAAGATGCACTGCAGTCAAGAGTAGCCGGAGAAGCTGAAGGACAATGTGGGTGACCAGAAACAAAGGACAAAACTTGCCTTTCTATGGCAGCTTAGGAGAGGACACTTGGAGCTATCTTTACTGTCTTTATTAATTAATTTTAAGATTTGACCAAAGAGATGTTAGGGAGAAATTCCCATTACACTCAAGTGTTCACCTCCATAGGAAGATCAATGAAATCCTTGTACACTCATAACCACAAGAACTCGCTAGGGTGTCATGACCATGCTCACAAAAAGTACCAAAGGTCAGTATTTCTCAAAATTGAGAATGGGAATTTACAAACCAGTTGTCCTAGAATTTTGGGGTTCCAAGTGCAATTAACAAATTATTGTTTGCTTTGCGTTACCTGAGAATTATGCTACTTAATATAGATTTCAGTTTAACTAATTCAACATCAAACAAATCAGGTAGATATGAGTCAGCCCAAAACGGTTCAATATATCAAAGCCGTATTATTTTCATTCTAACTAAAAAAAAAAATGAATCCTGATATTTTGTGAGTTTTATTACTTAATAACACTGGTCTCAGCCAAAGAAGCCAATTAAACAAATAATTGGCATAAAAGAATTTTCTCAAACTCAGGGAAGACTGGGATCCCCTGATCCTCGAAAGGAGTCCATGAAACCATATTTTTTTCACAATAGTAAGATGTTAATTTCTTTTTCCATTTTTCTGATAATTGCACTGCTGGTACAAAAGCGTTGGTGAGTAAAACTGTGGTGCCTTAGCAGAAGTCATCAGTAAATAATTATTTTTCTTTTTAAAAAAAGGAAACGATAGAAGAAAAGGCCAGTATACCTATAAAATATCCTGTATTAAGTAAAATAATAGAAATTATTCAATTTACTAAATCTCAGTTCTTATGTTTGTAATAATCTGTGTAGCAACATAGGAAGTAGGCGTGAAGCTCTTTTGCTACAGGTTGGGGGACCACGGGTGTTGTAGTAGACAAAATTCTAGAGTTCTCTCAAGATTCTCTTTCTCCTCTCATGAAAAAAATGCAATTGAAAATATAGCTATGAAGAAACTTTACAGTCAAGAAAGATATCCGATAACGAAGTAGGAGGATTATCCTGAATTAGGCATTAAATCCTGGATTATCAACTGCTACAAATAAAATCACATTAGCCTTTAAAATGAAGTAGAATAATCAGAGAGAGGCAGCAACAGAGAGGCCAGAGAAATTAGAGGCCTGAGTATTGTAACTGAATTTGCGTAATCTGCTGCTTTTGGATTTAAAGACAGAGGAATCCACAACCCAAAGAATGGAGGAAGACTGAATCTTACAATGACTCAGCCATTAAAGCAGCTTTTCAGCTAGCAAAGACACAGGACTTGGGTCCTACAGCTGCTTGTAACCAAATTCTAGCAACATCTTGAACAAGTCTGGAGATAAATGCTCCCTGAGGCTGTAGATAAGAACTTAAGTTATCTTTTCCCCTGTTTTTATCAGTATACATAAATAAACAGATTTACAGAAGGCTGAGTATTTTCTGTACAACTGTGTCACATCAATATTGCGATCCTAAGACATCTTGATTCTAGCATGATGGAACTTGTTTAGCCAAGCCAAGCCACTGGGCTTGTGTCACAACTCCTATGGAGCTTAAAATGAAAAACAAAGTGAAATGGGGGGG